>SNQJ01S0014036.1:54944-108893 GCA_010110895.2 Picea sitchensis
GATAATGACTAATTATGACTAATAAACAAGGAAAAACCTTAGGAAAAATAAATCTTAGGTGTGTGTGAAGTAACTCCAACACCCCCCCTGAACATCACTATGGTGAAAATAAAGAATGGGTCCCGACAACGAGGCCATGTTAGGTACCCAAATACAAAATATACACTGAAAATTAAGTGAGGAAAGAGGGAAAACCTCATGGGAACCCCCCGCCCCCCTCAGGGTACAATGTATGTAAAAAGAAGAACTACAATTGCTAGGCAACTGTGTCCTTCACTCCAAGATGACTTCAGAGAGAATGGAACTTCTGCTAAGTGAAGGTCTTGGTGAAGATGTTTGTCGTCTATTCTGCTGAAGGACATAAATGTAAGTCGATGATCCCCTCGTGTACTAAGTATCAGATGTAGGGCATGTGGATCTCAATGTGCTTCATCCGCTGCCTCTGAACTAGATCTTTGTAAAACTTCAGAGTGCTTTGGTTGTCACACCAGATGACGATCGACCGATGAAATTGAATGCCCAACTGAGTGAGAAAATTTTGTAGCCACATAGCTTGAATGGTTATGTTGAATACTCCTATGTACTCTGCCTCGGCTGAAGATAGAGCAATGGAAGCTTTCTTCTTTCTCGACCAACAGATAGGTCTGGAACCAAGACTGAGTGAGTAACCAGATGTGGACTTGCGATCAATGTTATCGCCAACCCAGTCATAATCAATAAACCCGATGATATATAATGTAGAGTCTGTTGCATAATGAATGCCAAAGGTGATGGTGCCCTGAGCGTATCGAAGGATACACTTTTCAGCTTTCCAATGTAGCTCATGCGGCTCTTGCATGAACCTGGAAACTATGCCAAATGCATGTGAGAGGTCTGGTCTAGAGTGCATGAGATACAACAATATCCGCACTAGTTGTCTGTACAGTGTGTTGTCAACCAGTGGAGTCTCCCTGCCATCCTCAAGTTTGACTCATGATAGGAAAGGAGTCGGAGCAGACTTGCAGTATGTCATGTGAAATCTCTCAAGGAGATCTCGTGCATACTTGGATTGAGACAATTTGATTTCTGATACATCCTGACTAATCTCGAGTCCAAGGAAGAAGTGTAGTGGACCCATGTCCGTCATCAAAAACCTGTCATGTATAATCCTCTTGACTACAACAATCATTGAAGTAGAGCACCCGATGATCAACAAATCATCGACATACATAACTAAAAGTAGAAGTGAATTAGTCATCCTGAGCATGTAGACATTCGGGTCTAATTTACAACGTACAAAGTTCTGTGACAACGGGTAGGAATCCATCTTGGCATACCATGGCCTCGGAGCCTGCTTGAGGCCATAAAGTGACTTATTCAGTCCACAGACCAAAGATGATTCCTGCATAAATCCTTGGGGTTGCTCCATGTAGATCTCCTCAAAGAGATCACCATGAAGAAATGCATTATTCACTCCCATCTGATGGAATTCCCATCACTTGGCTTCCACAATGGAAAGTGCCAATCATATGGAATCCATCTTCGCTACTGGAGCGAAGGTCTCATCATAGTCAATACCATGAACCTGCTAAAATCTTTTGGTGACAAGCCTGGATTTGTATTTCATAATATGTCCATCCATTGCGCTCTTGGTCTTGTAGACCCATTTGAATCTAACAAGTTTCCTCCCATAAGGAAGGGGAACTAGATCCCAAGTCTGGTTCTCAAGGAGGGAGTTGTACTCCTCCTGCATGGCAGATTCCCAAAAGGGATTTCCAGCAGCCTCACCATAATAATGTGGATCTGAAGACTGAACCAAGAAAATATGCCTTGAGGGAAATGGTTCAGTAGTAGTGAGTGCAGTAGGAGGCTCCTCGAAATCAAATCAAGTCCTCCTAGTGTCAGCTGGATCACCAAGGAGATCCCCTGCATCCTGAAGAGTAGTCTATTTCCACTTGGGCCTCTGCTCTAGCTCTGCTACTGCATCTAGATGCTCTGACTCTACATCTGACTGTAATGACTATGAATCTGAATTATCCGAGTCCTATAAATCAGAACTCTTGTCTAAAGAGTCTGCATGTGCATGATCATCATCTCAGACAGGCGGAAGAATGAAGGTGTCTGCATGTGGCTGTTGAGGTACATGCGAGACACTTTCATCGAATTGGACACTTTGCTCAATGATGAGCTAGTCCATGGAAATATCAATAAGTCTATATCCCTTCACACCGTCGTGGTATCCAAAAAAATGCACTCAGTGCTCTGTGGATCAAGTGCCTTCCTCTTTTCAGAGGGAATCTGGGCCCATGCACGTGAACCAAAAATGTGAAAGTGGGTCACTTCTGGTTTGAGGCTGCTCCAAGCCTCATAAGGGGTCTTATCCTTGACAGATCTATGGGGAGATCTGTTTTGGATGTATGTTGCACAATTAAGTGTTTTGGCCTATAGTCTCTGTGGTAGTGACTTTGCATCCAACATGCAAGATGCCATCTCCTTTAGAGATCTGTTTTTCCACTCAACAACTTCGTTTTGCTGCGGAGTGTAGGGAACTGTATGCTGCAACTGAATCCCTACCTCATGGAAAATATTGTGGATCTCATGATTCATATACTCTCCCCCATTATCAGTTCAAAGGAATTTGATATTCTTTACGGACTGTGTCTCAACCAAGGCTTTGAAATCTTTGAGGTGTTGAAAGACCTCAGATTTTTGCCTGAGAAAGTAAATCCATGTAAAACGTGAGAAATCATCAACAAAAATGAGAAAAAACCTCGCTTTGTTAATCGATGGATGCGGAAAAGGACCCATAAGGTCACTGTGGATCAGATCTAAAGGTGTGGAGGCTCTCTGAGACTTTCCCTTGTCGAATTTCTCTTGAGGGTGTTTCCCGAGAACACATCCCTCACACACTCCCTTGGAGAAATGGATGTATGGTAGACCATCAACCAATCTCTGCTTGCTAATTATTGCATATATCTGAAATTTAAATGTCCAAACCTTTCATGCCATATCCTACTAGTTTCATCAGCATGAGTAAGCAGTAAAGAAGAATCAGGTTCAATGAATTCAAAAAATGTATACAATCTAGATTGATGATTTACCTCACAGGTAGCAACCCTGGAGTTGGTTTTCATGTCATAAATGTCCACGAAATTTGGTGTGAATATGAATTTCTTTCTGGTGTCGTAATTCATCATCTGATACACATAGAGAAGGTTGACAAAAAATCTGGGAACATGCATCACATTCTCGAAGCTTCCGTTGGTGAGTTCAATCCTTCCTTTGCCAGTGAATTCGACATAAGAGTTGTCCCCCATCAGAATAGGAGGACCTTTGCATGCATCCAAAGAAGAATATACTGCTTTTGAGGCATCCATGTGATGTGATTCTCCTGAATCAACAATCCAAGCATCGAGAGAGGAGTTGATGGCAATCAAAGCATGGATAGAATTGCCTTTCTTGGAATTCAAATCTTTTGGTTTCTTCTTCTTGGCACCCTCGGGGATGTGATCTCCAAGTTTGTTTTGCTGAAGTATTTGAGACATCAGATCTATTTTTTTTTGCATGCATGCGGATTCCGAATGGAATCCTTTATGACAGTACGTGCATTTCTCCCCTTTTCTTCCCTTTTCTTCTTTCGATCCGGAGGCATCGGTGAAGGGTTTTGTGTACCCTTCCTTCTTCAGATGTGCATGAGCTTTATGTTATATTTATATTTAGATTTCTGATATTTTTGGCTTCCATCTTGCACAGTGAGTGCATGCGCCCTTGGGCCTTTGATTGTGCCCATGTTGATGAGATTGGTTTTCTCTTATGCCAGGGATTCAATAAAATCTTTAAGAGAAGGCATTTTCCAGGTGGCTCCTGAGGTGAATCTGACAGAATGGAATGTGGATACGAATACAGAGAATTCAGGACCAAGCTTGGGGATAATGGTGAGAACCATTTGTTTCTCCTCCTTCAATTTATCAACCCCGCAAGATTTGAGTTGTGACAGTAAATCCTTGAATTTTGTAAAGAAATCTCCAATGTGAGAAACTCCACCTCCAACATGCGTCCCCTCATCTCATCCTCTTTTCCAAAGATCCCTTCCAAGGTGGTCCAGGCTTCATTAGGAGTCTTACAGGAAGATATGTGAAAAAGGAGATAGGGAGAAATAACACTACAAATTGTTCCGAGTGCCTCATCCATGCGATTTAAGTACTTGGATTTTTATATGGCTGATGTCAGTTCTATATCTGTATTCAAGGTTAACCTGTACAACCCTCTAGTTCAGATATGTATGGATATTTTCTCCTTCAATGCAAAATAGTTGTAAGGTGTAAGAGTGAATTCTTTTTGGAAATCCATTTTTCCGTTGTCTTCAATCTCTTGTACCTGCAAATTTTTTTGGTGTAGCTTTTGCTTAGCAGTCCCTCGGCTATGATACCATGTAAATGTGTTGAACTTGCACAAAATATATCTATCTAAACAATAATACACACATTTTCAGAGAGAATTTGAGAAATAAGAAGGAGAGAAAGAATGAAAGAATTCTCATTAACCATTGTGAATAATGAATAATTTACGCATGATATACTTTGTATAACTCAGTGAGTGTGCATTGGAGGAGAACCAATGCACCATAGTGGTGGTCTAGAGTGATATGGACACACATGAACAATAACAGGAGTGAAATGCCATCTAGTCTAGTCTCTCAGGAAGTTACGAGAGTGAACTACCACCTAGTCTAGTCTCTTAGGCAGTGACGGGAGTGAACTGCCACCTAGTTGAGTTAACTAGTCAACTAGTCTTCAGTTAACTATCTGAACAAAGAGTAGTGAGGAGTTAAATTAGGTAATAAAGGGTAATGCGCTAGTCTGGTGATGATACCAAGGCAAGGTCGAATTAGCATGGTGATGATCCCAATGTTGCATGGTGACAAAACCAATGCAACATCTAAACTCAACTCAACTAGTCAAACTGAAGTGTCAACTGAAAGAGAATATTCTCCAGGACTCAACTAGTCAACCGTGTTAATCCTAAAGAGAATATTCTCCTGTGGGAATATTCTCCCCTAAAATATAGGAGACTGGGTAATGACTAATTATGACTAATAAAAAAGGAAAAACCTTAGGAAAAATAAATCCTAGGTGTGTGTGAAGTAACTCCAACAAGAAACAAGTAGCCATAAGTGAAGGTATCACCTTTATCCTGGGCTTCCTCACAAGCCACAAGTAGTTACTCCAACAATTAGCTACACCAGTTGAAGATAACGCCATTGGTGAGAAAATACGCCATTGATAATGCATCCAGTGTGCATTCTCCCTTGTAGTAATACCTCATGACTTTGCTGGCTATGATGTAGCAGCCAGTCCTAGCCGTCTCAGGTAGTATGGAGTCGATCTTGGCTATGTACCCTCCCCTCTACTTGTGGAACATTTCATATAGGCTAGGCTTCCCTTTCTTCTTGTCGTGCTTGATGGGACCCTGGAATCCTTTGTACATGTCCTCTCCCTCAAGGGACAGTCTAGTGAGATGGTGGATGTCTTCTATGTGGATTGGATATCTCCTATCCAACCACAAACTTCTGTCATGCACCTTGTTGATCAAGAAATTAGTACACCGCGCAACTTCGCCAGTGGTGTCGAACACTGGTAAGTCCTTGAGGTTCATGATGGTTGAGTTGAACAAGTTAATGAATTCAGGCTTTGGTACAAACTGCATGCCTCCCAACTCGTCTGGAGCGATACTTCAGAAAACTTCTATGTTCATCTGGGGGAACAAGAATCGATCTGTTAAGTCGAGATCGAGGAGCTTGAACTGCTCCACCTTCCCCTTGATATCACCCATGACCTCAACTTGTGGGTCACATGGATCATCTGGTACTGCATCCTTGGACACGGTGCTTTGACTTCCTATAGTTCTTGGCTTTGTGAGTCTGAATTATC
This sequence comes from Picea sitchensis, assembly GCA_010110895.2. NCBI lineage: Eukaryota > Viridiplantae > Streptophyta > Pinopsida > Pinales > Pinaceae > Picea > Picea sitchensis. The sequence goes on from SNQJ01S0014036.1 coordinate 60,854, forward strand.
AACGAATTCTGAGGGTGAAACAAGGATTGGGGATTAAAGCTACAGGTCGTGGGATTTCATAGGCTTGCTCACTCTGCAGAATTCAAAAATCTCTAAGTTATTTTTGGGAAACAATGTGTCCTACAACGAGTTATCAGAACCTTATACTCGAGCTTAGCTAGCAAGTTCAATAATAATTGGTGTTCATCATTACCCTATAGATGCAAGTTGGATCTGAGTTGTCTGACTTGACTGGTTAATGGGGTAAATCCTATTGGTGATACTAGCATTTACAATGCAAGTTGGATAGCGACATGGATGATTTCAGACCTTACCGTTTGGTGGATGAGAATCCCAGTGTGAATACCGATGGAATCTTCGCGTATTGCGACTTTATGGATTAACTGAATTCGAACGGGGTACCGTAATAGTAATAAAGGTTGTGACTGGACTATGTTCGTCTGGCACATGGACTCAGATTGCGTCCAGATTCTCTCTCCCTTCGACCACAAAAGGGGTCCCCATCATATTAATGACTGCCATTAATAGGTTCTTGATGCTTCTGATACTACACTGCTGAGTAAGCAGCTCTGCATCAAATAACACTTAAACAAAAAATAAAAATAAAAAATAAAAAAAAGAACTACATGTCGCGGCGCAATACTGCACACTTCGACTTTATTAACTGAATATACAGAAATTGCAGAAAAACTCAAATCTCACTACTATACATGCTCCTTCGTACTAGAGCAACAATCCTTTATCTCAATTTTGAGACATATAGGGTTTCAGGCGAGCGTCATTCACCCATCCTGGTCACATGATACCATCCAGTTGTGCAAGTCTGACTGCTCCAGAAGGTCGGATCTCCACAACTATAAGTGGTCCAAACCAATGCATGCAAAACTTGCCTGGATGCTTCTAGTACCGACTATCATAGAGTCAGAACTTGTCTCCTTGTGCACATACTTTATTATTAATGTGACTCTGTCATGCCAATATTTCTGCCTTGCTTTCTCAACTGACTAATGGAAGTTTGCTAAAAACCTGGTCTCTTCAAGTTCTTGTAACTCCATGAGTCTGCACAACTGATTCTTCCTCTGACATGTGTGTGATCTGTGCAATGTACAAACTTGGAGTAATGAATTCTGCAGGCACCACAACCTCTTTCCCATAAACTAGTTGAAATGGAGTGAACTTCTGGAGTTTCTTTGTGGTTTTCCTGTAAGCCCATAGTACTACTGGAACTTTGTCATCCCAATCTTCCCTGTTTGCGCAACAAACCTTCATTAGCCCTCTCTCTAGAATCTTGTTAAACACCTCTACTGTGCCATTGACTTGCGGGTGGTAGGGGATACTTTTATGATGTTGGATCAAGAACTCTATTGTAAGATTTTCTATGGTACTACTGATAAAATGAGCTCCCTGATCACTGGTTGGACTCCTAGGACATCCAAATACAGTGATAATATTTAAAAAAATGAACCTAGCAACAATATCGGTCGAACAATCCTGAGCAGCTGCTGCCTCAGCCCAACGTGTAAGGTAGTCAGTTGCGGTAATAATTTACCTAGCCTTTGAATGCTTAGTTGTGGGGTTGATCATCCCAATGAAGTCAACCTCCCACTTCTCAAATGCTTGTAAAGATAGAACTAGTTGGAGTGGTAATTCATATCATCATGATGGTTTACCCACTCTTTGACAAACATCACATGATATAGCATATGCCTTTGCATGCTTGAAGAGTGTGTCCCACCATAGTCCAGCTTGGAGGTCCTTCTGCGTAGTGGCCTTTCCTCCCACATGACCTCCCGCAACTCCACTGTGGCACTCCCACAATATATCATGTATTTTATGATCCAAGACACCTCTCCTAAGGATACTATCTAGTCCCAACTTATACAATTTCCCTGCAATCAATTGATAGTTCGTTGCTCTAATCACCATATGGCATTTCTGGGTTGTGGAATATGTTTTTGGGCAGGCTCATGTACTTAAGAAGACCGCTATGTCTTCCAAGTATTATGGAATGGCCTCAACCCGAAACAGGTCTGCATCTGGGAGTTGATCATCGATTGCTTGGCCACTTTCCCTTGACTCTAATCTAGACAGGTGATCAGGCCCTATGTTACATCTTCCAAGCTTGATGATCACTTCAAAAGAAAATTCCTGAAACAATAGAAACTATCTACAAATTCTCCCTTCCAACACAATTTTGTTAACTAGATATTTTAATGCAGAATGATCAGTAAAGAACTTAAAATGAGAACCTAGCAAATAATGGCTAAACTTCTGCAAAGTGTAAATTATAGCTAAACTCAGCTTGCAAAAACTTCCTGCTCGCAAAATAGATAGGATGATCCATGGATCCATCTCCTGGTTGCGCTAAGATAGCTCCCAAGGCAATACCTGAAGCATCTACATGGACGTGAAATTCGTTTTCCCAATTTGGAAATATCAGAATAGGTGTTGTGCTGAGATTCTCCTTTAGGGTCTCGAACGCTTTATCACATTCTGGTGTCCATTGGAACACTTCGATCTTCTTTAGTAGATTTTCCAGAGGTGCAGTGATATTTTCATTTCTTCTGATAAATCTGTGATAGAACACTGTGTACCCCAATGCGGAGCGCAACTGCTTAGAACTCATAGGTGGTGACATGTTCACAATAACCACAACTTTGGTTGGGTATACCAATAATCACTCTCGGCATACTATGTGGCCCAAATTTTTTCCATGTGGTACACAAAAGATACATTTTACGAGGTTCAACGATATGTGAAATTCCCTACATCTGTCAAACATCAGACATAATAGTGCTACATGTTCCTTGAGCAGACTATATACCGTATGTTGGCACAGGGGCAGACCCAGGGTTCAACGCTACAATAACACACCAACAAAACCCTAACTACCAATCCTTTCGACAACACTTGCGAAGCATATCAAGTCTCACCCGAGGTAGAGGCAGGGGTGGTTGTAGTACTCATATGTGTGCAACCTTAGCTGGGACACAGATCTGTGATTCTAACACTTAACAGATCACTCAACAGTTAACATTCATCAATATTCAGTCTTAGTTACAACGCAGTTAAACCCTAATTTAGAGTATCACATTACTTATTGAGATCTAAGGTATTTAAGCACTAAGAATATGTACATAAGTTAGATCTAACATCCATCCATATTATTAAGCACTAAGCATCAACAGGTCTATCTATTATCCATCTATATTAAAGCACTAAGCAAGTAAACACATAAACATATCAATACATCACACAAACCATAGCAACACAACATGTATGTGGTTCACCCCAACCTTGGGGCTATGTCCACCAACTCTTCTCTTATTTATTATCTTTGGTCAAGCTTCTTATAGGCACATAGCATCCAAGTTCTACTCTGTAGAAGACAAGAGATCTGTGTGCACTCTGTTAGATCCTCCTTCTTCTAGCTAGGGTATAGCACCAAGCCTTCACACAGTCTCTTACAGTTACTTGGACTATCCTTGCAAGCCTCACACAGTATGCACAAAACACTTACAACTCTTGATCACACAGATCCAACTCTAGCACTTAGCACACCGGCCTACTAGGTATTTCCATCTCTCTCTTACATTGCCTAGCTACTTATTTATACATTACAAAATAGGCCTAAACATGGGTAAACCCATGGGCCGACATCCCATACCCATTACATAATCCCAAATTCCTAAAAGGGGCAAAGATCCTGCGATCTCCGCTTCGTCTTGCGCTCCACCTTCGACAACCTGTCAAAGTCCCAAAATTAGGCCAAACATGACCAAGAATCCTCAAAACTTGGTCAAGGGCCAACAAGCCCCCAACACTCACCTGTGACTCATCCCGAGTCACTCTGATATGACTAGTTCTGATTCAAAATCCTCAAGCTTGGCTTGAGCTGCTTCGACTTGTTGTTGTGCCATGACCTCATGTTCAACGAACTCTTGTATGACTGCTTCATTGACAGGTCCCTCTAGGCGTTATTCAACTGTAGTGAAAAATTGCTCTAGTTCTTCTCCTCAGATTTCGATATCTGTGAAAAGTTGGTAAGACTTATCCTGTACAGGTTGGAGCCTCTGAGTTACTTGCATAATTCTACTCTGAATAGTAAGGACCTGCTGCTGGGCAGTGCACTTCTCCTGGGATCACTTCATTCTTTCCACAACTGACAGGGGATTCAACTGTGCCTGTATCGTTTCTGCTTGATACTTCATCTCTTGGAGCTACGAATCCAGTGCCTTCAGTTCTGGATTCTCCGTGAGTTTCTCATAGGTCTAGGCATTGTGATCAATGAGTTTCTTACATTCCATAGCAAGGGCCTTTATTCTCTCAACTGCGCTTCGAGAAATTGCTTCTCTTTGGTCCCTCACATCCTGCGGTGTGTTGGAAACTGTGTGGAGATCTAAGTCTGCTATTCGTTGCTTTAGATGTTGGATAGCTTATGCGAGATGCTCTACTTGATGTGTGACTCAGTCTTCTTCTTGTGGCTCTAATACTGTCACAAAGCAGAGTGCTTCATTGACTGCTTCCTTCACTTCGAGTTGCTCTGCGAGCAACTGTTCTTTTTCTTGTTGCATCTATTCTTTCTCTTCTTCAAACTTTGCCTGGAGAGAAACCTTCTCTTGTTATGCAACTCTACGTTGTTCTACGATTACACCTTGCACTTTCTTCAAGGCCTAGGTGGCTTGTTCTATTTCTTCTTGAGTGCGACGAAGGTGAGCTTCGACAACATCAGCTAGTCGGTGGAGTTGGGTTGGCTCATCTCCCAACTCTAGTTCTCCTGATGGCAGGGGAGCAATGGAGACTGCGTGAATGGACTAAAGGGCCTGTTCTACCCCTCGGATTTTCACCTCAATTCTATCATACATTTCCTCCTACTTGGCTTCCTGTTTCTCCACGATTTCTAGCGAAGCATGGTTTAGAGCTGCGATGATGAATTCAAAATCATCAACAATAAGCACAGTCTTCATCTTGGTCATAGTGGCTTTCAATTTCTTCCGGGAAGAAGATTTCGGGGGAGAAACCTTCCTCTTCTTCAGGGGATCAACCTCGTCCCTCGGCAGTGTTACTTCGCCTGGATTCTGTTCATCTCCTTTGTCATTTATTTCTTCGTCATCACCCCCTCGGTCAGGTGATACTGAAGTAGTCTTTCCTGAGGCGTTGCTTAAATCTTGGACCTCTTCGATCTTCTTCGTTCTGCAGGGTTCGGGTGTATCATGTTCTTTATGTGTGGTGTCTGGGCTGTCAAGGTCAGACATCTCTACAGGGTATGCCAGAACAAGGAGGTCTTCTGACCAGTCCTTAGTGATCTCCTCAGGGTGTTCTTCCATGAGCTTGTAGTATGACTTAAGTTGTTCCTTATGTTCATTGGCCCGCGCTGTAATGTAGATGAGGTGTTGATATTCGCAGAAATTCATCAATGGTCGGAACCTCTGTAGGGTGTTTGAAGTCATGTGAGGTTCAACTTTGATGACTCTCTTCATCTGAAGGTAATATGTGTGAAAAACAACGTTCGATTTCCATTGTTTATTCATATCAGTTGAGTACCAGAGTGTGGTGAACTTTGCGGCAAGGGGCTCAAATAGTTCAATATCCGGGAAGGTCGCACCTTTCGGCATCTCCCAGGCAACAAAGGTCACGAGGATCAAGAGTCAGCTAAAGTGAAACTCATAGCCCTGATCCTGTGCTCCGCAATAGTCTAGCTCCAATTGATTAACTAGGTACTTCACACAGTTCATCTGTAGGCCTTCAATGCACTTCCTTGCGAGGTCAACGACAAAGCCTGTGACCTGTGCAGGTCTGTTCTTCCTTAATAACTTTCTGGCTATGAGTTGGTAGGCTAGGCACACTGTTCCATTCTGGATGGAGGATACCTTGTAGCCTCGCGTTCCCTTTTCAACATCGTTGTATGTATCCTTGATCTTCTGTGATAGTGCGCGATCTGTGGAGTTTCCTGGATAGAACTCCTACAGGTCGAGTCCTTGCATACTTAATCCGATGATCCTATGGATCAACGTCAGATCAACTGTAATACGACAACCTAGCCATAAGTATTCTCCATGGTAACATGAAAGAAATAGCTTGACACAGGCGTTCATTTCCTGGTGCCTTCCGAAGTGTGGGATTTTTATTACACTTAATAGGGTGGACTGCGCGAGGTTCATCGTCCATGGCTGGGGGATTATCTTTGAGTTCTTCCCCTTTGTCTTGGTCAGGTATTTATATGGGGTGAGCATGCTATAGTTCTTGCGATCTTCGAGGTTGAAGTCACTAAACTTCAACGTTGCGATCTTGTCCTGTTGTTCTCTCACTGTGTGTATCCCCTTCAGGAGGTATGCAGTAACCATGGTGTACTCGAAATATCTTGGCACACTATCACGAATATCTGCGCTGGCCAGAGGTGGGATGTAATTAGGCAATATGGTTGGGATCAACTTCACATTTTCTAGGTCATCTCTGTGTTTGGTTCTATTTTCTGCTGATGGTCGGGATGATCCGGCTCCATGAGCAGTCGACGAAGAGGCTTGCACTCCTCTCATCGATGACGCTTGAATACTTGCAGACATTTCTCTTTCATACATTACTCTTTCAGTCATTAGGTCAATGAGAACTTCTTCGACAATTTTCTCTGCAACGCTAAGCTCGTCTGACATACATGCTTATGGTTGAATATATCAGGTTCGAAGAGTAACTGCTCAATGCAACATGATGGATGGTGATAACACGATGATCACTGTGCAAAATCTACTATTTTGCGGGCTCAGATTCACGGTTAGCAAAAGTGTTCTCGTTGCATGGCGCGACAGGATAAATAGATAACTTAGCAACAAATCTATTGCAACGGGTGAGAAACCTTCATTAATTCAGTTTTTTCCATTATGGCACGTTCCCAATGGTCTGGTGGCGAACTTTCTGATCATAAATGCCTTTCTACCCATTCAGACCATCGGTCTAACAGTTATATTGTTCCCAACGACTATATTGCTTCGCCATGGCGAAGTTCCATGTGATGTTGTTCTGATATCCCGACAAAGTTCCAATTTTGCAAGTTTTCCTTCTACGAGGTTCCCTCTGGAACCTTCTGTAACTTTTCTATCTTAAATTTCTTCTTACTTAGTTTCCTAGCCTTCTTTTCGGTGAGATTCGTCTCAGAATTCCTTTTTCCTTTCTGATTCTTATCTTCTTTCGGTAGAGTAACTTCATGCTGGTAAGATTATTTCCTAGAAATCAGGGGTAATACTTCATCTGTATCTAGAATGGGTACTTCAGTCTTCTGCGAATCTTCTAGTTTTCTTCCTAGTTTGACATCCAAGTCCCTGGTTTTAAATAGCTTCGCTTGGTTCTCCTATTTTTCAATCAAGTGTGTGATCCTCCTAGTCATGAAATATTTTAAGTCTTGCTTCTTCTGCTCTAGGATTTGTTCTTCTTTTCTTCTGGCCTGGTCTCCTTAAATCCAAGGTTTCCTTAGTAACATAGCAAATGGAGCGTTGTTCTCAATAAATTTAACAAATTAAAATTCTTATTTTGTCAAAGTTCCATTGGCATTCATAGATATCTGGGTGAGATTTCCCCATAGGTTTATCAACTTTCCTCTAAATAAACATATTCCTCCCAATGAAGGAATCATAACATGCTTTCCTAGAATTTCCCAAGTTTTTTCTGTCATAATATTTACCTCTTTTTCCTCATCCAGAACACAGTCAATGTTGAAGTCTCCTATTCTTGCTTCTATGCACTCTTTTTCTTTTAAGATCTCTGATAAATTAATATGTTGGTGGTCATTCAGGGTTTCTTTCACCTGTAACAATACTTTCTCTGATTCTTTCTAGGGTTCTGTCATAATCTCAGTTTCATAACCTTCCTCATGGTCTTCTTGTCTCATATTCATCCTTTCAACCTTAGCAATCATTCTAGGGAAATCCAAAACTTCACGGTCCATAGATTTGCAACAGAGGCAACTAGGTCTTCTTCCAGGGCATTCCTTAGTCAGATGTCCCAGTCTTCTGCAACTGTAACAAAGGGTTAATCCTCTCTTTCTCTTAAATTATCCCCAACCTTTCCTGTACTGCGCGCTAGGATCATGGTAACTAACTTGCAAAAAATTCTTTCTAGGGTCCTGCATCCATTTGTTAGTCTAAAAATTCTCTCTATGCATAGGTATAACATATCTTTGACTATTCTTATCAGATCTACGCATATCAAATCTTATTTCTTCTGTTAGTGCCCTAGTTTTCAAGCTAGGACAAATCTTATCAAACCTACCTAGATCCATACTTTAGAAAAAAACAATTTCACTAATCTTATCTTTAGTGGAGCACAAAGCTTCCAGATATAAAACTTTTCACTATTCTTACCTCTATCAGAGCATAAAGCATTCAGATCTTATCTCTTTTCTTCAGATCGATCTTCTTTTCTTAGCACATAGCTTCATAGATTGAGTAGAATACTGCGCACTAGAGCAACAGATCTACACACGGATCTTTAACAATTTCAGGTCAGATCTTCTCACAAAGCTTCTTTTTCCTCAATTCCCAGCAATCACAGTTTAGGTCTTGGCAACGGAAGCATTTGTTGGCACAGGGGTAGACCCAGGGTTCAATGCTACAACAATGCACCAACAAAAACCTAACTATCGACCCTTTCAACGACACCTGCGAAGAAGATTAAGTCTCACCTAAGGTAGAGGCAGGGGTGGTTGCAGGACTCAGATGTATGCAACCTTAGCTGAGACACATATGTGTGATTATAACACTTAACAAAGCACTCAACAGTTAACATTCACCAATATTCGGTCTTAGTTACAACACAGTTAAACCCTAATTTAGAGTATCAAAATACTTATTCAGATCTAAGTTATTTAATCACTAAGCATACATACATAAGTTAGATCTAACATCCATCCATATTATTAAGCACTAAGCATCAACATGTCTATCTATCATCCATCTATATTAAAACAATAAGAAAGTAAACACATAAACATATAAATACATTGCACAAAGCATAGCAACACAACATGTACGTGGTTCACCCCCACCTTGGGGCTACATTCACCAACTCTTATCTTCTTTATTATATTTGGTCAAGATTCTTATAAGCAAATAACATCCAAGTTCTACTCCGCAGAAGACAGGATATCTGCACGCACTCCGCCAGATCCTCCTTCTTCTAGCTAGGGTATAGCACCAAGCCTTCACATAGTCTCTTACAGTTACTTTCACTAGCCTTGCAAGCCTCACACAGTATGCACAAAGCACTTACAACTCTTGATCACACATGTCCAACTCTAACACTTAGCACACCGGCCTACTAGGTCTTTCCGTCTCTCTCTTACATTGCCTAACTACTTATTTATACATTACAAAATAGGCCTAAACATGGGTAAACCCATGGGTCGACATCCCATACCCATTACATAATCCTGAATCCCATAAAGGGCCCTAAAAGGGGTCGAGATCCCGCGATCTCCACTTCGTCTTGCGCTCCACCTTTGACAGCCTGTCGAAGTCCCAAAATTAGGTCAAACATGACCAAGACTCCTCAAAACTTGGTCAAGGGCCAACACCGTCCAATCATCCATATAAAATTCTATAAAGTTGTGAATAAATTCTCGGAAAGATTTCATTACAATCTTGGAGAAAACTGCAGGGGCATTCTTTAGGGTGAATGACATCACATTGTATGCAAATGACCCCCATTTTGTTATGAATGTGGTCTTCCTTTTGTCCTATTCAACGATCCTTACTTAGTGATACCTCGAAAATCCATCTGTAAGTGAGTAAGATTCTTTCCCTGCAACTTATTCTAACACCTCATTAGTAAAAGGTGTTGGGAAAGGGTCATGTACACAGGTAGAGTTAAGGCTTCTATAGTCTACATAGACCCAAATATCCTACGTACCTTTCTTGCTTTGGATAACTATTGGGATGACCCAGTCTTCTTCTTCTACTGCAAAAATAAGTCAAGATTCCAACATCTTGTCTATTTCCCTCTTAACCTTCTCTTTCACTCTGGGGTTAAGGCGGTATGGTCTATGCGTCACAGGCTTTGATCCTGGTTTTAATTCAATTTTCATCTCTCCCATAACTCGTTTAATCCCTTTTAACTCTGAAAATCTCTTTGGGAACAAATCCTCATATTCCCGCAACAAACTCTGTATTTCTTGACTCGTCTGCTCATCCGATTAATCTCCCACCATAGCTATCTTAGTTTTCTATGTGGTCCCTATATTGACTTTGCACAACTTCAATGGGTGATTATAAGAACCATCAGTCTGACTAGGTATGATGTTTTGGATTTCTCTGTTCCCTTCTGTCTCTTTAATGGCTAAGTTTCTCAATTCTTCTAAATCATCTAGGATTTCTAAATCCCTCTCAATCTTATAGCATTCTATAGGTCTCTTGTCCAAGTTTAGGTGAAGGTCAGTCTGATGTTCTCGACTATACTTTGCACATATCACTGGGCCTGATTTATGTTTACTATTGTCTATAAAAAGGAATTCTTTAATTCTTTGCAGGACTACTTCAAGCTCAGGGTACTTACTTGTAAATGAGAAGTCCTTGCAAAAGTGATCTGCGAACGCTTGCCAGTCATTGGTCTGTCTTCTGGTTTCTTCATGCATGAACCAAGCTTTTGGTATTAGACTTAGTGAGTGGGGAAATACTTGAACCTATAAGGGAGATGGTATTTTCGCAACTTGCCACTGTGTCACTCATTTTTCAATATGTGCTTTAGGATCAGACTCTCCGTTGAATAATTGCGCAACTTGGAAATCCATCTGCATCTCTGATTCTAGCTGCTCCTTATCCTGAAATCTATATTTGATAGCTTGCTTCACATCGTCCCAATTTTCAAGTAAGTCCTTATGATTGGCCCACCATTTGGCATGGCTGTCCTGGAGGGATAAATCTAGTACTGAGATCGTTTGATCCTCCACACCTTTTCTTCCATGATGAGCATAAAACTATCAAATCATGAGGTACCATCATATATTGGGTGTTCTCTGACCTTGGTTCCAATCCATCTAGTTGTCCTGACAATTGCGCATCTTCTTGAGAATATTTCGTATGCGCCTTGCTTCCAACTATCAAATGCTAATTCTGAATCTTCGTCCGTTGATTGTATACTCCTCCAACTTATTGATCCATCGATAATAGGATTTATGTAATATTCTCTTGTTCCTACTGTTACAGTGTACAAATGATCCAAGTCTTCTCCCTCCATATTGTTTTCTTCTAGTTCTGTATATCGGGGGCCTACATACAAATCCAAGGGTTGAACCACTTTTATTCCATCTGCCTCAAATGTCATAGTGTATTTCTTTAGGTCAATCACTGTATAGTTTTCATAGGCCCAATCAATACCAAGTAGTGTAGGATAAGGGTCCTTATCCCCCATTATTTCCATCACCTCAAAATCAACTACATTATTTACTCCTGCAACATCTATTTCCACATTCTCCAGTCTTCCTATTGGGAAAATACAATATTGGTTGGCCATTCTTAGCTGGATTGGGGAATATGTCAACTGGGGTTTTCCTAAGGCTTCCCAAGTCTTCTTAGGCAATATTTTAACTTCAGATCCTAGATATAAGATAACATCCTTAATTTCAAACTCGTCTAGCTGGGCTTCTAGTCTAAATTCTTTTCTCGTTCGTACTTTCCTTCTCTGCACTCTCTGAGTACTCTTTTCATGAATATTAGTCCTTATTCTTGCTTCTGTGGGTTCTTCATTCCATAGAAATAGGTATAGTGCATTGCACAACTTTTCTTTTAACTGGTCATTCCCAAGAATATCAGAAAATAACTAAAACCAAAGGTCAAATACATTTTGAGGTTGCTCAGGTTGTCTCATCGTGACTATAGGGTTCTTGGGTGCAAGAGGTGAAGAAGGGAATTGCGCAATCTTAGAATAAACAATAGGTTGAGGGGGTTTCTATTTCATCTCAGGGCTAGGGATATTTTGAAATACTTCTATGGAATTTTTAAAGAACAACTTATGTTTTAGAGGATCATACATGTCTTCTTTAGGTGTTGCTTTCTGTATCTGAGGTAAATTATCAGCATTATCTCCAGTGTTTGTGCCTCCTCGAGTGATGATATTAAGGTTGGGAAATTGTCCTCTAATAACTCTCTTGATTTCTGAACTGATGAGGTTAGTTTCTCGTTGGCGTACCCGATATTCCCATTTTGTAATTAGTTCTAGGAAGTCTTCAGTTGCATTCCCATTGGTTTTTCAATGAGAACACCATGGCTGCCTCAGATGAGGACAGTCTCTAGCCATATGGCCTTGCTCATCATAGTTGTAGAATCTGCTTGGTACTATGCCCCTGGTTCTTCCTCCTCTTAAGTCTCCTTAAGCTCCACCTCCTTGACCTCTTCCCGGTTCTTGAGGGGTTTCGTTCACCTTGAATGTTGTTCGAACCAACCTGTCCGCAAGTGCATCCAACACTCTACACTGATTGGTAGTATGTGTGGTAGATGTGCAAAACTTGCAATGTACAATATTTGGTATTGTTGAATACTTCTGAATAATGGGGCACTATCTCGGCCCATGCCCATGGATTCGGAAAATATCGCAATACTCGATTGTTGGTGTTGCCTGGTTACCTTGAAAAGAATGATATGGGTTGGGGTTATGGAATGGTGAATTCACAGATACTTGCACAATTCCTCCCGTGGGTCCTGGTGAGGGTCCCATCAGATTTTGAGGAGGTCCCATTCCCCTCATCTGTGGACATTCATTCACCAGATGTCCTTCTGTGTAACATCCGGTACACCAGACCTATGATCGTCTTGGTCTTGGTATCGTCAATTCTTGAATCTTCTCTATAAGCACTGATATTTTCCCTTGTAGTTGCGCCAAATTTGCATCTACTGGGGGTCTGGTCACTTTCAATCTCCCCAGATATCCTGCCATGGCTTCAATATTCATTGATTGGTCCAAGGCGTCTGCAAAGTGGTTATCCGTTGTTGCGTTAACAAAATCCTTGTCATAGGTAGCAATACTTGAATATACCATTCTCTTTGATGTTCCTCATGAATTGGATGCACTAAAATCCCTATAGCATATTTAAACTTCTGGCTATATTCATAGGTTGATTCACCTTCCCTTTGTTGAATCTCGCACAACTTAGACATAACTTGTTGTTCTGACTGAGGTAGCTTAAGCTTCGCTATGAACCTTGTCCGTACTTGGTCAAGTGTGAACACTTGACCTTTCATTCTAAACACTCCTGGCTCAATAACCTTCATGTACCATTTGAGAGCACAACCTCTAAAGGTAGTTTGGAACGCAACCAATTTATTCGCATCCAGAGTCCCTCTAGACCTCTAGATTGCTTCACAAAAGAACCAATGTTTCTCAACATCTTCGTCTCCCTTACCCCATAATTCTGGGTATCGAGCAATCGAACCTCCCGCATGACCATCCATTGTTGATCTTGCTTCTCCTATCAAAATAAAATCTAATGGTCCTGGTTGTGACCTACCAGGGGATCCCAATATCCTCCCTGTACTCGCACTTCCTGGTTGTGACTGACTAACTTGTTGTACTGAAATAGAATTAGCATAAGAGGGTAGTATTGAATTTATCACTTGTATAGAAGACACTTGTATTGAATTTGGGGCTATCGCCATTGGCTTCGAGGCAGGTTTCTTTGATCTGGGGGGTCTCGTTCTCTTCCTCCGGAGCAGTCTCTTCAGTCGGATTCCCGATCTTTCCTGGAATCGGGACAAAATATTCTCTTTCCTCTTCAAGATCCACGTCAGCTTCCTTCTCCATTACTTCTACACCTTCTCCTTCTTGTCCACCCTCTTGGGGAATTCTTTCTTTCTTCACTTCTCTCTCACTTAGTGTTTGACTGGCCAATATTTCTTGTCTTCTCATCTTGCACAACTCCTCTATATTTCCTTCCTCTACTTATCCTGTTCCAACTTCTTTTTGCAACTTCTCGGACTATTTTTTTGCTTTCTTTATCTTGTTTCATCACCACTTCTCAACTATGGCATCTCTTTTCAAGGCTCGCTTATCTCTTGAGTCCATTTCTTATTGTTTCCCCAGTTTTTCAAATAACCCTCTCCCCTCTCTCAGGCCATGACTCCACCCCAAACTCACCCTACCCCAAGCAAAGGTGTTTACACTGCCATCTCAGTTGGGGACATAGTCAACATTCCCTCTTCCATCAAGAAAACCTTAATTCATGGGGGTATTTATCTCAACAGTCTTCCCCTTGTGTAGTTCTTGAAATCCGCTTCTGCCCATGAAAAATATTGGTGATTCTCAACTACAAACTCAATAATGTATCCTTCTAATGTGGTATTGATCCAAAAATCAATTGCTCATGTGACTGGATGATCCAATCGATGAAGTGCTGCAATATTTTCTGTATCCCAAGTACATGTCCTCTTGACTCGTTCTTGGAATTCTGGAGCTTCTTGGAACCTATCTATCTAGTGGAAAAGTTGTTCTAGGAACTTAACCCATAATATCGCGTACTGGTCACTCGATATTTCTGAGTAAAAGACTACCTCTCATGTATCTTTCACATATTTTCCCCTCAACTCTGCTTTTTTCCATATGAAGGCATTGCAATTTCTTTCCCACCATTGGTGAATATTAGATCTATGAATATGCAAAAGAATCCTCCCTACAATTTTCCTTTTAACTCAGGTCCCGGCAAAGAAACCATTTTGTTGGTGCAGAATTGATCAAACCAGGGTCCTTCTCAAGTTACCAACAAAAGGTACCATGCAGTCTAGAGCACTGGAATTTTCATCTCCTCCGAAGAGGAGAAGTCTCACCCGAAGTGCAACCAAGACAAAAGGATAGGGAAGGACAAGGAGAATACTTAGGAGGGTTCCCAGAACCTTTAAGATTCACCATAATATTGTACAAGATAGGCTAAATACATAACAAATCTGAGCTCATATATGCAGGAACTGAAGAAACTTAAGTTGTGGAAATAATTTATACACAAAAACATCATATGGAACTTATGAAGAATAAAGAAGTACTGTAAAGATACAACTCACAAGAATGAACACAGAATGATGCACCATATTTCAAAATTTTGGATCCTTCTTTATATATTATCATAAGATCTTATTAGATACAACCTCAAAGATACAAAGTAATGCTCTATTACAAAACTCTGGGTCTGGACCCATGTCACAGAGCTCTATTTACTCAAAACTATATACAGATTACATTTATAGAACTAACACCCAACTTATCAACAACAACAAGCAGAAGAACAACCCGAACCCAACCTGAACCCAACAACCCCTTTACAATCATATACATATCCTATATATAAGCTGAGTAGGGTCTTCTGGCTCTGGGCTCACATGCTTTCTTGTTCTGTTGCAACTACTTTTTCCTTGCTGGCGTTGTGCTATCCTTTTCCACAACCGATTTCTGTTGCATTTCCTGGCTCCACTATCTCGCTTCTTTTGTACCTTGTGCAACTTGTGATGGACCAAAACAGGGACTATAATCCTTCTTGCACAGCTTCAAGTCCAAAAACAAAGGGCCCAACAACAACCACTTTGACTAGTAAAATTATTCTAGGA
Source organism: Picea sitchensis (assembly GCA_010110895.2). NCBI lineage: Eukaryota > Viridiplantae > Streptophyta > Pinopsida > Pinales > Pinaceae > Picea > Picea sitchensis. The sequence continues at coordinate 76,423 of SNQJ01S0014036.1, forward strand.
GCTTCTAGAATAGTTTGACTTCTTTTACCTTCTAGGGGATTCTAGATAACTCATGAGGGTTCTCCAACTTCACTAAGACATATCTCCTCAACCGTGAGGAACTAGGTGGCATACCACATATCACCGAAAACTAAACGACATGTACTTTCCATCTAGAATATTATCACCTACAAATTCACTGATATTCATTAAATTATTCCTCAAACAAACTCGGGTTCCTTAACCACACTGTTGGGGCTACCAGAATTTGCTACTAGATTTTCTTCAAGGATTGACATCAATGATAAACAACAAAATTAATAAAAAATACCCCCCTTTGGCATTGGTGGAAAAAATATGATGCAATACTGAATTCAAGATGCTCATGCTCCCCTTGTGGACATCGCTCCCCCTGGAATCATACCTCTGTGATTTCTCTCCATGCATATGATGAATCTCTCCCCTTTTGACATCAATGGTAAAGGTGAATTCCTTTCAGGTCTGCTCCCCCTAACTTAAATCTCCTTGGGGTTTCTCCCCCTATCTAAACTATCCTCTATCCTATTCATGGTGCTTCCTCGTGTAAATCAATGACATATAAGTAAAGCATTAAAAATTCATTGTGGGGCAGAAACTATTCTGAGTTTCTAGCGAAGATACTCAAAATCTTCCCTTGGAAGCGGTTTTGTAAAGATATCTACAATCTTTTCTTTGTTCCCAACATACTCAACTCTAATGTTTTTCTCTACAACTTGGTCCCGTAGAAAATGAAACTTGATCGGAATGTGCTTCGTCTTGGAGTGGATCACTAGATTCTTTGAGATACTGATGACACTTGTGTTATCACAAAATATAAGAATGGGCTCATCATAATGAACATGTATATCTTTCAATGTTTGTTTCATGCATAGCAATTGTGTACAACATGTTTTTTCTGCTATATACTCTGCTTCGGATTAGACAATGATACTGATGACTTTTTCTTTCTTAGCCAAGATACCAAACACTCACCCAAGTAAAAATATGCTCCACTTTTACTTCTTCGGTCATCAATGCAACCTGCCCAATCTGCATTTGTGTAGGAAATACATGATAGATCCTTTCCTTTTGGATACCATAATCCAAACTCTTTTGTACCCTTGATATGTATGAATATCCTCTTTACTTCTAAAACATGTGATTCATTTGGTGTTTCTTGAAATTGTTCCACCTGTCCAACTGCTTGCATTACATCCGGTCTAGATGTTGTCACATAAAGTAAGATGACATGTACTACCTATGATATGTAGCCCTCGAATCATCATCTTTACTTAACTTACAACGAGTTTGCATAGGAGTACTGACTGGTTTTCATTCTTCCATTCCGAACCTCTTTAGCATTTCTCTGATATACTTGGTTTGAGAGATGAAAATGCCTTAGTTTCTTTGACATATTTGAATACCCAAAAACAAAGATATTTCTCCAAGTAATGACGTTTCTAACTCATCCTGCATATCCTTTGCAAATTTTTGGCTCATCCTGTCATCATCACTTCCAAAGATAATATCATCAACATAAACTTAAATTAACAGAATACTATCTTGATTTACTTTGATGTAGAGGTTGTTGTCTACATTCCCTTTCCTAAACCTTTGTTGTTGTAAGTATATGTCCAATATGGAAACCATGCTTTGGGGACCTGTTTGAGACCATATAAGGCCTTCTTCAACTTGCAAACATAATTTTCATTCTCTGGCAAATGAAATCCTTATGGTTGCTCAATGTAGACTTCTTCCTCTAGATATTCGTTTAGGAAGGACGATTTCATGTTTATCTGATACAATTTAATGTTCTTGGAGCATGCATAAGCGAGGATCAATCTAATTTCTTCCATTCTATCAACTGGGGAAAACGTCTCTTCAAAGTATATACCTCCAACCTAAGCATATCCTTTGAATACCAATCTTGCTTTGTTCCTGGTAACCTGTCCATATTCGTTCAATTTATTTCTGAAGACCGACTTTGCAGCGATCACATTCTTGTTCCTTGGCCTTGGAACTAGTTCCCAAGTGTCATTCTTCTCTATCTGATCTAAATATTTATTCATGGCTTTGATCTAGAATTCATCCTTGTTGGCTTCTTCAAAACTACTTGGCTTAATTGTAGATAGTAGCGCTAGGTGCAGTTGTTCTGGTGAACAAATTCTTCTTCTAGTTTCAACTCCTACATCTTTATTCCCACTAATATGATCTGATGGATGATTCTTCTATATTCGTCTGCTAGGTGTCTTTGTAGGAACTTGAATATCTTGTTGTTCTTTCTCTTATTCATCTTCCTCTTCTACTACTTCTTCTTCCTTTACTTCTTCTTCGTGAACCTATTCCAATGAGTCCTTGCCTTCTTCTTTTGTCTTTCATCCATCTATCTCATCAAATGTCACATTGATGTTTTCCACAATATTTTTGAGCCTTATATTGAAGAATTTGTATGCTTTCCTTATGCTCGAGTACCCAACAAGTATGCCTTTATCCATGTGAGAATCAAACTTTCCCATTCTTCCATCTTCTCTTTTGATGTAGCATTTACTTCCAAAAAATATGAAATGCTTCACATTCGTTGGTCTTCCTCTCCATAGCTTGTAAGGAGTTTTATCACTGTTATTTCTGAGCATTCCTTTGTTTTCAATGTGAACTGTTGTTTGCACTGCATGTACCCAAAAGAGGTATGTCAACTTGGAATCCATTAACATAGTTCAAACCATTTTTTGTACTGTCATGTTCTTCCTTTCAACGACTCCATTTTGTTGTGGTTTCCTAACAACAAATAATTTCCTTTTTATCCCATTTTTACTGCAGAAGTCCATAAATTCCTTTGAAGTAAACTCTCCTCCATTGTCCGATCTCAAGCATTTGATTTTCGAATCTCTTTCATTTTCAACCACCTCATTTTACATCTTGAAGTTCTCGAATGCCTCTTACTTCTTCATGAGAAAAAAAAATGCAATCATTCTTGTATAATCATCAACCAATAGCATAAAATGCTTCTCACCTTTCAACCCCTTTGTTCTAGTTGGTCCAACTAGATCAATATGCACAATTTCTAGCGGTTTTGTTGTGAAGTATTCCTTTGACTTGAACTTGGTCTTGGTTTTCTTTCCTTGTTGACAATGCTTTCACAATGTGTTGGTTGGATTCATGATTTGGGGCATTTCTCTGAATGCTTCATTTTTGCTGACCTTGACAAGAATATCAAAATTTGTGTTACCCATTCTTCTGTGACAACCAAACTTCATCTTCCTTCCTTAAACGGCACTTTTCCTTTCCAATTTCACTTAGTATATATATGTTGCTTGGAGTTCTCACAACTGTCACCACCACTCTGTCCAAATCTAATTTTATTATCTCTCATTTATGTGAATCAAACACAATTTTGTGACCTTGGTCACACATTTTAATTACACTCGGAATATTGTGTTTCATATCTTCCACTAGTAGAACATTTTCTTCCTTGGTATCCTATTTTCATTCCTGATTGTGCCTCTTCCAATGATTTTGGTTGATTCGTCATTTCCAAAAGAGATTGACCCATCGATTTCCTTTCTCAAGGTTAGAAACTGACCCTTATCACCTGTCATGTGCTTTGAACAACCATTGCCAACATACCAACCATGTTTCTTAGAAAAATGAAATGAATACATATTATTAACACAGAATAACAAAGATACAATAAAAATGATTTTCTATTCAATAAGGAAATAAGCTGAAATTGTAAAATGATCGATGGGTAGTGGTGCGCCTGGGGTCAGATTGATGGGATGCTTGACCTGGCAGTGCAGAGGTACCCCGGTAGGAGAGGAGAATATATATGAGTATTCTTCCATGACCTTATCCACTTGCTTCTATTGTGTGGAGAGATCGATCACAGAGGCCTTGGATGTGGCTGTGATCTTTCGCTCACAGTGAGAGAGAATCACGAAGAAGACAAATTTCTCGGTCTGAGAGATGAACTTCCTGCATTTCTTGGAAGATATCAATGAAATAGCACTAGGAGGGACTGCCTTGGGTATCTTGTACAATTTCCTTTTCAAAGCAATAATAACACTACGAGGCCTAGACTCATATACAACATGACGTTTCCATAAATAAGGTTGGCCCAAAAGAACATTACAAACTTCGACAGGAGATACATCACAAAATACCTTGTCTTTGAAGGGCTTGATGTCGTACGATAGTCGACACTGTTGGATGATACGAAGATCACTTCCTTGGCGGAGCCATCCAATGGTGTAGGGTTGTGGGTGCGACATTGTTGGCAGGGCCAACCGCTTGACAACCTCTACTAAGATGAGGTTCTTCTGGCTACCGCTATCAACGATGAAGTGCAATGAGGTTCCTTTTACACGCATCTTTGAATGGAAGAGGCACTCACCTTCTTCTCGCTCATCTGGTTCAACAGGATGGAGCTTGGTGGTAGCAACGATGGCACTAGGTTTTGCGTCAATGATCTGTCTTCCCCTTTCTAGTTCTTACTCGGAGTCAGAACCTGCATCTGATTCAGAGGCTTTCACTTCGGCCACCAACGACTGCTTTGAGCAACAGTCAGTAGTGTTATGCCAAGGGCTCTTATGGAAGTCACAACACTTCCCTGTCTCTTTCTTTGTCTTTTCGATGTCCTTCTTTTCTTGCGGCTTGGACTGGTTGTCCTGATACTATCCATATTTTCTATGTCCTTTGTTATTTGGGTTGGGGTTGCCCCTTCCTGGCTTTTGCCGTGACGGGTTCCCAAGCCCAAATTGTCGCGTATTTTGTTTGAGATTCTTCTCGATTTTGACAACATATCGGTAGGCCGCGCCCAAGGATGAGATGTCCAGAAATTCCATTTCAGTCTGGATGTGTCTATGTAGAGCATCGCGATACTTGAGCACCATATGCAAATTTGAATCTTTGATACCCAGCTTGGTGCGCAAGGTATGGAAGATATTTGTGAACTATGGCACTACTTGGTCTCTTTCTTGCCACAGTGTGGTCCATTTGGTATACAAGTTGTCATAACTTCTGATAGGGTAGTATTGTTCCTTAATAGAATCTTTGAAGTATTCCCAAGTGGTCGCGACTATAAATACAAAGGGTTCCTCTATTTCCTTTTTCTCATAGAAAGTTTCCCACCAATCTTTGACATGGGGAACGACTTTGAGGAGTGAAAAAGAAATATTTTCTCTATTCAAAAAGTTATGGATAGAAAAATACCCTTCTAGTAGATTCAACCACTTGTCTACAACATCTGTGTCTATCTGAACTTCAAATATAGTAATATCGAAGTTGATTTGTACCTTGAATGGGGTCGTGTCTTCGCTCGAGGAAGATGCGTCACTTGTTCGTAGATGCTGAAGGATTTGTGTGAAACTATCCATCATCTTGTTCCTCTGTTGTGTGAGGGATTCCTCAAGCAACTTTTGAAAGGATCTACTATCCCATCATCTTTATTTTTTCCTTCCATGAGAGGTTTCTTGGGCATGCGAGAGATTTTGTCCTCAAGAGAAATAAGATCGAGACCCAATTATTTGTACCATGACCTCATTGGGGACATGAATTAAGATGACAAGGAGCAGACCACTTTGATACTACTGATCTAGATTTTATGAGAAAAATGAAATGAATACAAATTATTAACACAGAATAACAGAGATACAGTAAAACTGATTTTCTATTCAATACGGAAATAAGATGAAACTGTAAAATGCAACGGAAAACAAGCTTGCTAGAATGGTGGTGACTGATCTAGATTTTATGACCATAATGAAATGAATACAGATTATTAACACAAAATAATAGAGATACAATAAAACTGGTTTTCTATTCAATAAGGAAATAAGTTGAAACTGCAAAATGCAACAGAAAACAAGCTTGTTGGAATGGTGGTGGCTTATCTTTGAGAAGAGATGTGACGATTGCACTCATTCATAGGAAGATGATTACAATGAGGCTCTGAAGGATTTTTTTAAATAAAAAATAATTTCAAAAACCCTATACATCCAAAAACCTAACCCTAGGAGATGAAGCCCCAAAAGTCATGTGGGCCCCGTTTGGGTAAGTTAGTACATCAACTTCTTAGGGTCATAAAGTTTGCATATGATCTTTGTTTTAGGTGCACGATAGCCCGTTGGAAAGGTATCGTAGAGGAGATTCATTTTGGGGGCTCAGTCAAATCCGTTGGCTATCATTGAGAAGCTCGATCCTGAAAAACCTTCATTTAGGCCCTCAAAATGGCCCCAGAAGTTAAAAACTTCTAAAAATAGTAAATTGCCAAAATTGCCAGAAAACTATTTTGAGCGAGTTGGAAAAGGTGGGTGGACACCGATATCCACATGGATCAATCAGTATGCACAATTTCTAGCAGTTTTTTTTTTAAGTATTCCTTTAACTTGAACTTGGTCTTAGTTTTTTTTCCTTGTTGACAATGATTGCACAATGTGTTAGTTGGCTTCATGATTTGGGGCATTTCTCTGACTGCTTCCTTTTTGCTGACCTTGACAAGAATATAAAAATTTATGTGATCCATTCTTCTCTGACATAGTCAAACTTCATCTTCCTTGTCTAAACAACACTTTTCCTTTCCAATTTCACTTAGTACATATATGTTGCTTGGAGTTCTCATAGTTGTAACCACCACTCTGTCCAAATCTACTTTTCTTATCTCGCATTTATGTGAATCGAACACAAGTTTGTGACCTTGGTCACACATTTGAATTACACTCGAAAGATTGTGTTTCATATCTTCCAGTAGTAGAAAATGTTCTTCCTTGGTATCCTTATTTCCAATCTTGACTATGCCTCTTCCAACGATTCTGGTTGAGTCATCGTTTCCAAAAGAGATTGACCCATTAATTTAATTTATCAAGGCTAGAAACTGACCCTTATCACCTGTCATGTGATTTGAACAACCATTGTCAACATATCAATCATGTTTGTTGTGTTGAGCTTGTAGAGAGAGTGTGCATTCTTCATTGTTGTACTGATTTTTCTTCCTTATCCTTATTATTTGATGTTCATGTCTATAATTGTTGTTGTTATGTTGTGATTCTCTTGGAGGAACTTTCATTCTACAATATTTGTCCTTGTGTCCAAAGTTGTTTCACTTGTAGCATTTCATTTTAGTACTCAAGGATTCAAACATGTTGTAGCTTTTGATTTGTATTTCAATAGGACTTCTTGAATAACCATCTCGTCCATACATTTCATGGTTGTTTCTGTTCTTGTCATTTTCTCTGAAATTTACAGCCTTATGTCCAAAATTGTTACATGAATAACATAATCCAAGGAAGATAATTTGATACCTGGGAGTTGTAGATCTTCTAAAATGAGTTACTCTTCCAAACCTTTCTTCTTCTCGAGGCCTTCTTATTTTTGTCTATAGTTGATTCTAAAATCTAAATCTTCTGGGTGGTGGAGTGTCTATGTATTCTTCCTTGTGAAACTTCTTGTCTTGTTTATTCTCAAAAGATCCTCTGACTGTCTTTGCGTAGCTTCTTGGTTTTGTTTATTGACCTGTTGTTTGGGGGCTTGATCCATTTTCTGTCTGGTTGTATCCTAGTCTGGACTTGTCATGATGTGGCCTTTGATTGCTAATAAACTCATCCAAAAATTTAGCGTTGTTCTACATGTTTTTCTTTTGAAGGTATTTTCTCAATGTGACAATCTCTGCTTCCAAATTTCGAATGATCATGTCTCTTTATTCTAACTATTCTATGAATTATTCTTCAATTCTCTTGTTTTCCTCTACTTGGATTTTTAATTTAGTGATCATTTTCTCTAGTTCTTTGGAGTTTGAATTCTGAAGTCTCTCTTTTCCTTTTAGTTATGCTTGAAGTGACTTGTTTTTCTTATTTTCCCTTTTATTAGGTTCTATGGCACTCAACAATTCTTCTTTGTTGTCAACTTTAGCCTCTTCATATTCTTCTTCAGATCCTTCTTCATCGAAATCTTATACTTCCATGAATAGGACCCTTTATGTATCACTATCGTTGACTTCATCTTCGTCTCATGAGGAACTGTCTTATTTGGTGCAAAGGCTTTTCTTAAAAAAAAATATTTTGGTTGTTTTGCCTTTGTATATTTATTTACTCTTAGAGTCATCTTCTTCATTTCTTTTATTTTTCTTATGGGAACATTTATTAGAAAAATGACCAATACCATCACAATTAAAACAAATCAATGAAATCTTACCTCTATATATGCTAGTTCCCTTTTTCAGTTTTTTGATGAAGTTGGCTACTTCTTCATCGTCTTCTGAGATGTCATTGCTGATACTATCTGAATTTTCCTTTTCCTTTTCCTTTTTCTTTGTCTTCTTAGATGATTTGAATGCTTCTTCCTTTGTAACCATATTGTCTTTCTATGTTCTCATCTCATAAGTTGTGAGTGTCCCATGCAACGCATCCATGGTCGTTGTAGCTAGATATTCTCTCTCTTATAGTGTTGAAATTTTTGGCACATGGGCAGACCCAAGGTTCAACGCTACAACAACATACCAACAAAACCCTAACTACTAGCCCTTTCGGCAACACCTGCGAAGCAGAGGAAGTCTCACCTGAGGTAGAGGAAGGGGTGGTTGCAGGACTTAGATGTATGCAACCTTAGCTGGGACACAGATCTGTGATTGTAACACTTAACATATCACTTAGTAGTAAACATTCATCAACATTCAGTTCTTAGTAACAACGCATACAAACCCTAATTACAGAGCATCGCAGTATTCGACCAAATTTGATGTATTTAAGAACTTATCATAGAGAGGCAGATTAGATCTAGCAGATTCAAGCACTAAGAACATTCACATAGTTCATATCTAACATCAATATACATCATTAAGTACAAAGCATCAACAAATCTATCTATCTATAGAAAAGCACTAAGAACATTAGCATATCAACACATTGCACAAAGCAGAGCAACACATCATATACGTGGTTCAACCCCACCCTGAGGCTATGTCCACCAACTCTTCTTCTCTTATATTATCTTATGTTAATCAGTTACATGCACAAAGCTCAAAAATCTACTCCGCATAGGACAAGAGATCTATGCACCTTGCTAGATCCTCCTTCCTTGTGTTACAACACAAAGCCTTCCACAATCTGTTACAACCACTTGCACTTAGCTTTGCAAGTCTCACATAGTATGCACAAAGCATCTACAATCCATACTTAGCACTTATCTCAATATCAAACATATATCCTTAACATCACATAGATTCTCCTCCTTACATTGCCTAGGCATCTATTTATACTTTACAAAATAGGCCTAAACATGGGTAAACCCATGGGCCAACATCCCCATACCCGTTACATAATCCCAAATCCCAAAAAGGACCCAAAAAGGGGTCGAGATCCCGTGATCTCTACTTCGTCTTGCGCTCCACCTTCGACAGGTTGTCGAAGTCCCAAAATAGGTCAAACTTGACCAAGGATCTCTAAAAACGGGTCAAGGGCCAACAGGCCCCCAACACTCACCCGTGACTCATCCCGAGTCACTTGATCTAGTTAGTTCTACTTCAAAAGCCTCGACCTTGGATCCAACTGCTTTGACTTGTCATTGTGCCATGGCCTCCTATTTAGAAAACTCTTGGATGACTAAGTTGTTGATAGGTCCTTCTAGGCGTTGTTCAACTATAGTGACAACCTGCTCGAGTTCTGCTCCTTGTCCTTCGACCTCTGTGAAAAATTGGTAAGCCTTATCTTGTACAGGTTGGAACCTCTGAGTTACTTCCATAACTCTGCTCTAGATAGTGTGAACCTGTTGCTAGGTAGTGTGCTTCTCTTGGGATCGTATCATTATTTCCACAATTGACAGGGGCTTCAACTGCACCTGTATTGTCTCTGCTTGCTTCTTTTCTTCCTGGAGCTGTGACTCCAGTGCTTGCAATTCTGGGTTCTCAGTGATTTTTTCATACATCTAGGCACTGCGATTACTCAACTCCTTGCATTCCACGGAAAGGGCCTTTATCCTTTCAACTACACTTCGGGCGGTTGCTTCTCTTTGATCCCTTACATCATGTGGAGTCTCGGGCACCGTGTGGAACTCTAAGTCTACTATGCGTTGTTGTAGCTGTTGGATGGATTCTGTGAGCTTCTCTACTTACTGTGTGACTCGATCCTCTGCCTTTATTTCTAAGACTGTCACAGAGTGAAGTTCTCTGCTGACCGCTTCTTTCACTTTGAGTTGCTCCACGAGCAACTGTTCTTTTCCTTGCTGCATCTGTGATTTTTCTTCATCGAAATTTGCTTGGAGAGTAATATTTTCATGTTTTGCAGCATTGCGTTGTTCTAAAAGTACACCTTGCACTTGCTTCAAGGCCTGGGTGGCTTGTTTTGTTTCTTCTTATGCTCGTCGAAGGCAAGCTTCGACTGTATCAACAAGTCGGTGGAGTTGGGTTGGATCATATCCCAACTCTGGTTCTCTTGATGGCAGGGGAACAGTGGAGATTGCGGGACTGGACTGAAGGGCCTGTTGTACCCATCGAAGTTCGACTCCAATTCTCTCATATATTTCTTCCTGCTTGGATTATTGTTTCTATGTTATTTACAGTGAAGCATCGTTCAGGGCTGCTATGATGAAGTCAAAATCATCAGAGATGAGGACAATCTGCATCTTGGTCATGGTGGCTTTCGATTTCTTCCGAGAAGAAGGTTTCGGGGGGGAAACCTTCCTCTTATTCAAGGGTTCAACCTCATCTCTAGGCGGTGTTACTTCACCTGGCTTCTATTTAGCTTCTACTTCGTCATCACCCCCTCGGTCAAGTGACACTAAAGTAGTCTTTCCTGAGGTGCTGCTTAAATTTTGGACCTCCTCAGTCTTCTTGGGTGTATTTTGTTCTTTATGAGTGTCCTCTGGGCTGTCAAGATTAGATATCTCTACAGGGTTGGCGGGGATAAGGAGGTCAGCGAGCCATTCTTTGTTGATCTCCTCAAGGTCTTCTTCTGTAAGTTTATAATATGACTGGAGCTGCTCTTTATGTTCATCTGCTCACGCTGCAATGTAGATGAAGTGTCGTTCTGAGCTGAACTTCATTAGGGGTCAGAACCTTTGTAATGTGTTTGAAGTCATGTGAGGCTTAGCTTCGATGGCTCTCTTTAGCTGGAGGTAATATGTATGAAACACAACATTTGACTACCATTGTTTTCTCATATCACTTGAATACCAAAGGGTAGCAAAGTTTGCAACAAGTGGTTCAAACGACTCTATGTCTAGGAAGGTCACACCTTCCGGCATCTCCCAGGAAACAAATGCAATGAGGATCAGGAGCCGGCTAAAATGAAATTCATAACCCTGATCTTGTGCTTCTCGACAGTCTAGTTCCAACTGGTTAACTAGGTACTTCACCCAGTTCATCTGTAGGCCTTTTACACACTTCCCTGCGAAGTCAACGACAAAGCCGTTGACCTGCATAGGTCGGTTCTTCCTTACTAAATTTCCAGCTATCAGTTGACATGATAGGCACACTGCACCACTCTGGATGGAAGATACCTTGTAGACTCTTGTTCCCTTCTCAACATTGTCATATGTATCCTTGATCTTCTGTGCTAGCGCATGATTTGTGGACTTTCCTGGATAGAAGTCCTGCAGGTCAGGCCCTTGCATACTCATTCCTATGATCTTGTGGATCAACATTGGGTCAGCTGTAATATGGAGGTCTAGCCATAAGTAGCCGCCATGGTAACACGACAGTAGCAACTTGACACAGGCGTTGACTTCCTGGTGTCTTCCGAAGTGTGGGATCTTCATGACATTCATCAGGGTGGACTGCGTGAGGTTCATCATCCATGTCTGGGGAATTATCTTTGAATTATTTCCCTTCATTCTATTTAGGTACTTGTATGGGGCGAGCATACCATAGATCTTGCGATCTCCGAGGTTGAAGTCGTTGAACTTCAATGATCTAATCTTATCCTTCTCTACTCGAACTACGCGTATCCCCTTCGAGAGGTATGCAGTGACCATGGTGTACTCGAAATATCTTGGAACACTATCATGATTCACCACGCCATCCATAGGCAGGATGTAATTGGGCAAGATGGTTGGAATCAACTTCACATTTTCTAGGTCGTCTTTGTGCTTGGTTCTCTTTTTCACTGATGGCCAGGATGATCCAGCTCCATGAGCAGTAGACAGAGAGGCTTGCAGTCCTCTCGTTGATGACTCTTGTATACCTGTAGACATTGACATTACTTGTTCAGTCATGAGGTCAATGAGAACTTCTTCAAAAAAATTCTCTACAACGTTGAACTCGTCTGACATAGACGCTCGGGGTTGGAAATCTCGGTTTCGAGGAGTAACTTAGACACTGCAATGGGATAGAGGATAATAGCACAATGATCACTGTGTAAAATCAACGAGTCTGTGGGCTTATATTCACGGTTAGAAAAAGTGTTCTCGGTGCATGGCGCGACAGGATAAATAGATAACTTGGCAACATATATCTTGCAACGGGTGAGAAACCTTCATTAACTCTTTTCTGTATGTTATGGCACAATGCAACGGTCTGGTGGTGAACCATAAATCCATTTCTACCCATTCCGAGGGTCGGCCTAACGGTTATATTTTTCCCAATGGCTATATTGCTTCACCCTGGAAAAGTGGCATGTGACGTTGTTCTGTTATCTTGGCGAAGCTCCAATTTTGAAAATTTTCCCTCTACGAAGTTCCCTCTGGAACCTTCTGTAATTTTTCAATCTTAGCTCTCTTCTTACTTAGCTTTATGGCCTTCTTTCCAGTGAGCTTCATCTTGGTATTCATTTTTCCATTTTGATTCTTATCTGCATTTGGCATAGTTACTTTGCACTGTTGATATTCTTTCCTAAGATTCAAGGATGATACTTCCTCTTTATCCGGAATAGGTACTTCAATCTTATGTGGCTCTTCTAGTGTTCTTACAAATTTGACAGCTGGGTCTCGAGTGTTAGATAGCTTCGATATGTTCTTTTGTTCTTCAAACAAGTGGGCGATCCTTCTAGTCATGAAATCCTTTAACTCTTGCTTCTTCTGCTCTAAAACTTCTTCTTCTTCCTTCCTTCTAGCCCAATCTCTTTCAATCCAAGGTTTTCCTAGCAACATGGTAAATGGGGCGATGTTCTCAATAAATTTAACAATATCGAAATCCTCCTCTGTTGAAGTCCCATTAGCATTCATAGGTATCTAGGTGAGCTTTCCACATAGGTTTGTCAAATTTCCTTTGAATAGTCATATTCCTCCTAATGAAGGGATCATAGCAGGCCTTCCTATAGCTTCCCAAGTTCTTTCTGTCATGATATTCACCCTTGTTTCCTAATCCAGAACATAGTTAATGTCGAAGTATCCTATTCTTACTTCAATACATTATTTTTCTTTGAAGACCTCTAATAAGATGACATGTCGGTGGTCATTACGGGTTTCTTTCATATGTAGCAATACTTTCTCTGATTCTTTTTGGGGTTCTACCATAATCTCAGTTTTTGGATCCGCCTTAGGGTTTTCTTGTCTCATGTTCATTCCTTCAAGCTTAGAAATCATTCTAGGGAAATCCAACACTTCATGGTCCATAGCTTTGCAACAAAGACAACTAGGTCTTCTCCCAGGGCATTCCTTAGCAAGATGTCCCAGTTTTCTGCAACTGTAACAGAGGGTTAATCCTCTATTTCTTTTAAATGATTCCCATCTCTTCCTGTACTGCATGCTAGGATCATAGCAGCTAACCTGCAAACATTTATTTCTAGGATATTGCATCCACTTGTTAGTCCAAACATTCTTTCTATGCATAGGTATAACATATCTTTCACTATTCTTATCATATCTACGCAAGTCAAACCTTCTTTCATCTATTCATGCCCTAGTTTTCAATCTAGGACATAATCTATCAAACATACCTAGATCCATACTGTTGAAACAAAAATTTCTACTTATCTTACTTCTACATAGCACAAAGCTTTCAGATCTAGAACTTTTCACTATTATTACCTTTATCAGAGCACAAAGCTTTCAAATCTATAACTTTTCAATATTCTTACTTTTATTAGAGCAAAAAGCATTCATATCTTACCTCTTTTCTTCAGATCGAACTTCTTTTCTTTAGCATATATCTTCTCAAACTAAGTAGAGTGCTGCGCACTAGGGCGAAATATCTACGCACAGAGCTTTCAAAATTTCATATCAGATCTTTGCACAAAGTTTCTTCTTCCTTAGTTCCCAACAATCACAGTTTCAGTTCAGATCTTTTCACAAACCTTCTTCTTCCTCAGTTCTCAGCAATCACAGTTTCAGGTCCCGGCAATGGAACCATTTGTTGGCACAGGGGCAAACCCAGGGTTCAACGCTACAACAACGCACCAACAAAACCCTAACTACCGACCCTTTCAACAACACCTGTGAAGCAGATGAAGTCTCACCCGAGGTAGAGGCAGGGGTGGTTGCAGAACTCATGTGTCTGCAACCTTAGCTGGGACATAGATCTTTGATTGTAACTCTTAACAGAACACTTAGCCGTAAACATTCATCAACATTCAGTTCTTAGTAACAACCCAGACAAACCCTAATTACAGAGCATCGTAGTATTCGACCAGATCTGATGTATTTAAGAACTTATCATAGAGAGGTAGATTAGATCTAGCAGATTCAAGCACTAAGAACATTCACATAGTTCAGATTTAACATCTATATACATCATTAAGCACAAAGCATCAACAGAGGTATCTATCTATAGCAAAGCACTAAGCACATTAGCACATCAACACATAGCACAAAGCAGAGAAACACAACATATATGTGGTTCACCCCCACCTTGGGGCTACGTCCACCAACTCTTCTTCTCTTCTATTATCTTATGTTAATCAGTTACATGCACAAAGCTCAAAACCCTACTCCACATAGGACATGAGATATGCGCACCTCTCTAGATCCTCCTTCCTCGTGTTACAACACAAATCCTTCCACAGTCTGTTACAACCACTTGCACTTAGCTCTGCAAGTCTCACACAGTATGCACGAAGCATATACAATCCATACTTAGCAATTATCTCAATATCACACAGATATCCTTAACATCACATAGATTCTCCTCCTTACATTGCCTAGGATTCTATTTATACTTTACAAAATAGGCCTAAACATGGGTAAACCCATGGGCCGACATCCCCATACCCGTTGCATAATCCCAAATCCCAAAAAGGACCCAAAAAGGGGTCGAGATCCCGTGATCTTTGCTTCGTCTTGCGCTCTGCCTTTGACAAGCTGTCAAAGTCCCAAAATAGGTTAAACGTGACCAAGGATCTCCCAAAAATTGGTCAAGGGCCAACAAAAATCTTTGAATAAAATCTCATCGGTAGGGATATCAATACCTTTTTGACAACAACCTGTTCATTTATCACGTCTCCCAGACCTTTGAACTGTTTACTACTTTATCAACTCATATAAAGTAGACAGTTGTGTTTTCATCTTCATTCATCTTCAATTGTTTGAATTTTTCTCTGAAGATTTGTAGTTTAGTTTCTTTGACTTTCTCATCTCCTTCGTATATATTCTTTAGTTTGACCCATATGTCTTTTGCGGAATCACAATGCATAACTTTGGTGTATATTGATTTAGTTAAACCATTCGGGAATTCACTTGTGTCTCTTGAATTATTTTCTTCAAGTTTCTTTCCATCTTTATCTATTGGAGGAATGGTTGGTGCTTTATATCCATCTACCACTAATTGCCAAAGATCAAATCCTAGTGCCTGTATGTGTGTCTTAATTTTTCTTCTCCAAAATACATAATCTTCCCCATCAAATTGTGGTATCCCAATATTAGAGTAATCCTTGATCTCCTTCCAGTGGTTAAATATTTTCTTGAAGGAACCTCTATGATACCAATTGTTGGATTACTAAGAGGGGGGGTGAATCAGTAATAGAGATTTTTAATCCTTTTTAACCACAGTATATAACTGTTGATAACTTTATGATCAATTTACCAATATCATTTAATAAGTGAAGAATAAATAAACCATGAACAATGAGAAATCATACACATAATCAGTACATCGATATTTTTACGTGGAAACCCAATGTAGGAGAAAACCACAAATTAATTTTCTTATATGTCTTTAAGAATTACATTAATTGGAAGCACCAACTTCCTTTGTTCTCAAGCTCCAACTGGAAGGAGGCTCCAACCCCCTATATTTCCAAGCTACAACCTGAGGGAAGCACCAAATCCCCAATTCTCTGGCTCCAACTAGAAGGAGGATACAACCCTCTATGTTCTCTAGATACAACCAGAAGGTGGCTACAACCACCCATCCTTGACCCATCCAACCACCCTGAAATATAAGTGTCAAATAATTGATGAAACCACTGTCACTCTCTCACTGTGAAATATGCCACTATAAACTTGTACCAACAACTTGTAGTCAACCTATGCCAATAACCTGTAGTCAACCTGTAAAAATAACCTATAATCAACCTATACCAATAACCTATACCAACATGTACCAACAACCTGTACCAATAATCTCCTTAACATATCAGATCTAATAACATAGATCTCATACCCAATATCACAAGAATATAACTCAAACCATGTGCAACTATGTCTCTCTAGTCATGTGCCATACATATGCATACAATCATAATCATGTATAATAAATCCTCACATCAACCAGACATCAAACCCTCACTATTATACAACCTCAAATTGTACCAACAACTTCAACAATACACCTCAATCAAAATCCCTCAACCATGTACCAAGAAATATAAGATATGCCTCAACAATCAACCCAACAAGATGTACCAATGATAAATACCAAACATACCAACATTGTATCTCTGTAGATTTGTCTCATACAGTATGTACCATGCAACCAAAAACCTCTCTAGGACAAATCCTCAATCTCCCATAACCATATCTCATGTCAAAAACAACATCCAACTACACATAAGAATATAACATACCTTTTTGATCCTGTAGCTTGATATGTCGTACCTAAACACTGTCACACATCTAGTAACCTATGCTTAGCCTCTACAACCTGAAACATGTCTTAACCCTTAATTATGATAATGCCTCGCATGACACAGGTGAAGTTTCAAGCGGGGCCTCGTGTGACAGACTCTACTCAACCCATGGGGGTGCCTCGTGGGACGTCTACTGGGTGACCCACGGGGATGACCCTAACTAGGTTTTTTCACGATCTTTTCGCACTCCACTGCGGCCATGAAAATTTTCCGTCACTCTACCTTCACTTCCTCAAACTTGCACAACTTTAGATGTATCAATGAGTTCCTGCAATAAACCTTTCACAATAATAGATATTCAATGTGCTAAATAGGTGCTAATAAGAGACCCTTTCTCTCTTATTTATACTCTCCATGTAGCTTCCTTTAGGGGTTATCTTCTAACTATTTTACCCAACTTCCTTCTTTTATGGATAACCCACTTTCAACTACTTTACCCACTTGCAACCACTTTACCATAAATAGTAAACTCACGACTTCTAGTTGCAACTAATTTATTTTTAATTATTTTCTTATTGCAACAACTTAACTCATGATTAACTCCTAGTTACAACCACTTTGACTAGTAAACTTCTTCTAGGAGATTCTAGAATAATTTGACTTCTTTGACCTTCTAGGGGCTTCTATATAACTCATGAGGGTTCTCCAACTTCACTAAGCCATATCTCCTCAACTGTGAGGAACTACACAATGTACAACATATCACTGAAAACAACATGACATGTACTATCGATCTAGAATAGTCTCACCTGCAAATTCACCAATCTTCATTACATTATTCCTCAAACAAACTCGGGTTCCTTAACCACACTATTGAGGCTACCAAAATTTTCTACCAAACTTGCTTCGAGGATTGAAATCAATGATAACCAACCCAATTAATCAACAATAGATTGAATGCATGTTACAAAAGTTAAAGGAATGATATGTTATGGAAGCGACAAACTGCTACGTATCTATGAGTATCATCACTTGCTATGGATTTGTTCATGTTAGTATAACTAATAGGTGATGCGAGTCCTAGTAATTAAGACTGGTTCCATGAATCCAAGTCAACAAGTATGCCACTATCACCTACTACAAGTTCTAAAAGAATGTATTGTTTTTACTCGGTCATTGTGGAACCATGGATTAGCAATGAAAGCTTCTATTTTATTCGAACAATTCACTATAGGACCATGATGATGAATGTGTATATGTCTCTAGATATGGTTATAGAGCATATTTAGAATAATTTAGACCATGCAATATTCCAAAAACTAATCTAGTTGCTTAGTTACTCTAGATACTTTGTTTCATTTCTATTGTAACTATTTATTAAATAAGATGCCATGTTTTGTTTAAATGGTTGTAACTTAATTTAGAAACCATTTGCGGAATCAACAATTCTTCAAGTGTGAGACTCTTTAATTACCATTGAATAGTTTGTTTATCAGTTGAGCCAGATGAGCTACGTCTGCCTCTTAGATAGAGGGGGATGGTAAAAATACAAAGAGACAAAGTTTTGTTGTAACTTGCACTTTTCTGAATACAAATACAATTTCCCAATTCGTGTATGATAAGTTGATTATTGAAGTAGACTACTAATTGTCTAACTCCTCCAATACCTTGCTTCATAGAGAAAGTTCCCGCTCTATAGGAAACTAGTGTTGCTTCTTATTTTTTGTTTATATTTATATACCGTATGTTTACTTTCTGTATCTTATTACTTAAATGTTTTGCAAAAGTTAAATTGATTTCATAAGTTTTGTTTATAAGTTGAAGTGTGTGTGTTTCAATAAGTATTAATTTCACCATTTATCAATCAATGGTTCATTTCTACAGGCCTCTTGCTATAGAACCTATGAGTATAAATCATTAGTCATGTTTCTTATTTTTCAACGAAATAGAATTGGATTTCTAGATAGATGATAATGTCATGGTTAAACTGTCCAACTAGATCACTAATTCACTAGCCTTGCATATACTTTGTGTTAGCGCCATCATTTTTTCAGTTAGATTCGATCTTATTCGAGTCAGAGTCTGTGAGTCAAATCGTGTGAGGTTAGGTTCCGAACAACAAATGGGTCGAAGTCATCAAGTGGTTAGTTGGACCTTGGAGTCGGGAAGGGATATCAGAACCAAAACATGTGTAAGGGGTAAAGGTTTTTTCCCAAAGAGTCGGGTCCTGTCAGAAGAGAAGGTCTTACGTGCCTAAGGTCGAGGCAAGTTGTTAAATGGAAGTCACGTCGGAAAACGAAGTGACCATCATCATCTCATTATGAAGTTAGAAAGAATGAAAAATCACGACGCTCATATTACATATGCTATGAAACTCTTATTATTTGTACTTCACACACTCTGAAGTGTACCTGTCGTGCGGATGTACTGCAAAAATCTTCAAGCTTGCTTCGAAACCTCTAGTCACCATGGATTCAGTGTTCCCTGGCACATTTTCATCTCTCGCCCGCCCGATTATAAATTCTGAGCGCTCTGCGTATTCTGTTCACCAGCCAAGTTTATGCACTGCCTGTAATATTTCTCGCAAGCCCAGGTCAATTGATATTACCACCTTTGGCTCGTGCCAAATCCACCACGTGCAGAACAAATACGCGTTGCACCATGATGACATCCTAGAACATAAGGAAGGGTGCGCTAAGTGCCAGGAATGTTTGTTCTGAACCTCAAAGCTTGACGTTGGTCAACGAAGATCTAAAGGTCAGGGCGTCTTTTGAACAGGTCAGATGCATGACCTGTTGTAGAAAAATCCAAGGATTCAACATGAAACTAGTGGAACAGTTCACACTCAGATTCGACGGGTCCCACGCAATGATTGCAAGTGTTGCTTTCCAGGTGACAGAGGAAAATCTGTCGGATGCAACAAAGATCCCTTCACGTGGTGAAAGGTGGTTTAAAGGAATGCCTTTAGATTCATAGTGCTACGAAGACTTCATCAAGCGAGACTGTTTAGGTGGGAAAGTCGAAACATGCGTTCCAAGTAGATATTTGCAGGATCCCTTTCGAAAACTTCTGGGAGTAATTAGGAAATATTTCACCTATGAGGGAAGGTTTGACAGAATCCATTCGCATTACATTAGATTGTTGATGCATTTCACAGGAAGGAACCCGTTAAATATTCTCTTCTTCTTGCACCAAAGCCTTCGAGAAATGGCAGACAGCGCCCGGGCTGAAGCAGATCATCCAAAGAGGAAACTATCTCATGTCTCGTTGATTAAATTGTTGGTAGTGTAGGAGTTAAGGCAATTGGGAAACAACTGTGATTCATTTCTACTTACAACAGACATCCTCAAGGATCCAAAAGGATATTTCCCTCTACCCGTGGAAAGGGTAACATCACACTGCGCAAAGGTTGAAGCAGGAAGGGCTGCAGAGGAAGGAAAGACGTTGGAAGCCCTGCCCCCCCAACAGTCGATACCCTGGAGAAGGAATGTACCAAGGAAGAACAAGGAAGTCGGAGAGATTCGAGTCGCGAGCGATCCACGTGCAAAGTCGATCGCCGAAGAGTTACTCATGCGCACCATTCGGCTGGAACCTATCGAAGGTACAAGTCGAGAAATATGGGGAAGAAGGACGAGGACATACAATGAAGGAACACATGTTTGTGAGTCATCGCAACAGCTAAAGGAAGAGCAGCTCGCTATTTCTGAGCTATACTAGGAAAACAAAGAGTTGAGAAAATAGTTAGCAGTGAAGACCCTCGAAGCATCAAAATCACAAGGCCGTGAGGGAAACGTAACTTGGCTCAAGAGACAGCTCAGGGAAGCGCAAGATACAATCATACAACTGGGCGAAGCATAGAGGATGTTGAAAGAATGGAATGTGAGACAACCATGGAGAAATTATGCTTGGATCTGGCCAGTGTGCAGAAGAAGCTGTAAGGGAACGCATTTATGCAAAGGCAAGTGATGAACCCAAAAAGGTGCAACTGGTCTCTTAGGAGAACGATTTGGGTATCAAAACTGCAGACGATACTAGAAGCATGATTAACCAACTCCATTTTTTGTCTTCTCAGACGTGGCGTGGATTTTGTTTCCCCGCGTCTTGTTTCCTACAGGGAGGTAGGGACTCTGACAGATACCCGCACGAAAAACATATGATGCACAACGATGAAATCTCATCCATTGCAAAGGCATTGTTCCCTAGCTGGGGTCATCATTTTGTAGGCACCTCCAATAGTCTACAGTCACCCACCATATGCACACACCAGCAAATGATCGCGCGGCAGAAATAAAGGCCTTTACAACGTGTGGTAGGAGTCATCTGACAGAGGGTAGTTGGAAACCAGTTTCTAAGGATAGTAGTTAGAGCGCAGGGTAGCCCAAGCGGCACACCCTTGTTTATATATTCCATCTTTTCAATGTAAGTCGAGTTGGTTGGAAAAACAATGTAGACAATGACTATTGAATGTATTTTTGATCCAATTGAAACTTAATGCAAAGGTCCTGAAGCTTTGATGAAAAGATTCTAATGGTGACAGTTTGATGTATTGTATTCTCTCTTTGCATATGTGCTTTCCCATGTTCTTTATATTCACATTTTTATTTTCTGTCTAAATCAGAATGTGATTTCGAATCTAGAATTCACCACGCAGTGCTCTAGATTCGTGCCATTTAGACGAAATGTATTTCTTCTAAGCGAACTATGAATTCATCCCTAGTGGTGCTCTGGGTTGCCTCACGCATTTTTCTCTCGCCACACACAACGATTTTTAACTAAAATATTGTTTCTCATTTAGCCTTTATCCTCTCGAGTTCAGTCACTAAGTCATTTATTTCTATAGTTTTCTTAAATCGACTCCATAGCCCAAGGTATTTCTTTCTTTCTCCAATGGAACCAAAAAATATTGTTTAAAGGTGTTAAATCTAGCCGATAGTTTAAATCTATATCCTGTACCGAGACGAAGTCTCCAAAGAGAGCCCTTTCTAGGTCTGAAAGTCTAGTTTCTGGCCTCAAAGTTGGTTTGTAGGTTGCCTCTATCATTCGTTTTCTTAGCTGAACGAAGTTTACAGAGCGCTAACATTTTGGCGCCACTGTTGGGGATGGAATTGAATAAAAATTTCCCTGGGAGAACGACTAAAGCTATAGTTTTGACCCCTGAGGGTAACAGTGGGGCAAGCATCTATATTGGCTGAAAATTTTACCTTGGTGACTCCAGTGAAAGAGACCAGTACCACGTAGTAGTTCCATTCAAAAAACCTGGCTCCGAAGACCATTTATACCAGAGCCAATCCTGACCCTAACCCTGTAGAGGGATCCCAAGATACTTCTACACAAAGTAAGGGGGCAGGACCAAGACCCACTCTATTACCTAGACATAAATCTTTCCTTTCCCAAGGACGGGGCTCAAAGAATTAACGATCTCAACTTTGACACCCTGTTCGAACAAACTTTGTTCAAGTCTAAATAAGAAACCAACTTGGACCATATAGTATTTGACGAGGAGAGGTTTTGATCTTTAATCCCACAAGCTACAAATTCCACTCAGAACATCCCCATAATCTCGAACCCCCCTAGAGCAATGGCTACCAGATTCGCCCCCATTTTTCTACCATCCCAACTTCACAACTCTCCCCAGAACTACAACCAAAGGATCAAACTGTATGATGCCGAGGGAAATGCATCTGCACAAAAGAACTTGGATTGGTTCAACGATTTCGTTGATATAGAAGAGGTAGACCATGCAGACGCAAAGATGAGGTTGTTCGCGCAGAGTTTTTCGGGGGAGGTTAGGAAGTGGTTCAAGGCCCTCCCAGCATCAAGCATCCTTGACTTTTCCGCATTTGAGACATCGTTCATTGCTAGGTTGGGAGACAAAAAAAATCCTTTGTAGCTACTAACCCAGTACAACAATATGAAGAGAGCATCGGAGGAGATGATGTAAGAATTCTCGGCCCATTTCATGAGGATATACAACTCAACTCCCATAGAAGTTTAGCTGCCTCAGGGGGTTGCGCAGCTGCGATACGCCGACTCCTTTGACAGTGATTTTGCCTTGTTGTTGAGGGAGAGAATATCTACAAATTTAGATGCCATGATGAGCGACACAATCAAATTTGAGGTGAACCTGATGGCGTCAGGAAAGATCAAACAAAGCTTCAACAGAGGCGGGAAGAAACCCCAGGGGGATGCACAACCATCGACGTCTCGACCCTCAGAGGACAAGTTCGACTTGATGATGAAAACGATGGAGAAGATGATGGAAATAATGTCCCTGGGAAACAAACCCACCACCCGAGAACAACATGACCCCCAGCCCAGCAATCAAAATCCTAGAAGAGGTCTGGTCCCGTAGATCAGGCAAAGGGAATAGAGATACCAGGGCGACCAACAAATAAGGCCCCCGTTCCAAAACAATTATGCAGACTGAGATTTTGATCAGATGTTCCAAGACCAAATGCATTGTTGCGATGACAAGGACATGTGCGTGTTCTTGACGAAGCGAGAACATGATCAATACATGAGTGAAAATGACGATATTATGTTGTATATGGATGACACATTGTCTTGGGAAACAAAATAATTCAGGAAGGATTGTCACAATGCCATCATGCAGTTCCAAAATCAATACAACCTCAGGAGAAAAAAGGAGCCTACAAAACCTCAACAGACAAATCCCATAAGAAAACCTTCAACGAATACCCCTTCCACAAGCCGACTGAAGCAAGACAAACTGACCAAGGATGCAAAGGAAAAGGAAAAGTCAAAGGAGAAGGTTCCAAGGAAAGAACCATAAACAAGCCATGAGACATGCGTCAAGGAGGTAGAAAAAGTCTCTCCCCCTTTTAACTTTGAGAAAAAAATGGCCAAGATTAAAATCTTCATCCCTTTCAAGGAACTCATCAAGAAATAATAATATTGGGTTTATATTATCAAAATGTTGAATATGGGAGAGACTCCTGACACTTTGAACGTCCATGATGATCACCTTGCCATTTTTTTTGGTTGGCACGTAGAGGATGCGGGCGAAACTGAGGACGTTTCCCCATTCTATGATAGTCGCAAGGTCCATGACATGACCTAGCATAACGCCATGCTGGATCCGGGCACGTCACACAATCTCATGCCCAAAGTGATCATGGACGAGTTGGTTTTGGACATCACGAGGCCTTATAAGGATATTTTTTCTTTAGATTCAAGGAAAACCAAATGTTTGGGTATGATCAAAGATTTGGTCATGTCCCTGGCCAAATCCCTTCTAAGAATATGGTTATGGCTGTGGTCATGGCTGATATACCTCCTAAATTTGGCATGCTATTATCCAGGTCATGGGCCGCGAAATTGAAGGGAACTCTGGAGATGGACATGTTGTATGCCACCATCCCTGTCTTCGACCAAGAGAGATGGTTATATAGAGATGTATTGCTGAAATACATGGTGAGCAGTGAGACGCAGTCAAGTAACCACCCTATATACTCTGTTGACACTGAGATCGGCTCTTCCATATTTTACAATGACCTGAGTTTTGAAGAGGAAGAATCGACAACTGTCATGATTGTCGATGATAAAGTCGTGCGATGAGCATAAGAATGCTCAGACCTGAGGAACCACGCAGAGAATGAGATATGGAACATGGGATTTGATGGTGACGTCAGTAAGGAAGGGGCAGGGGCAAGCGTACGGATATGTCCTCCTAAGGTGGGAACAAAAATCTACTCATACAAACTCGCCTTTGACTGTACAAATAACATGGTTGAGTATGAGGCACTGATTTTGGGCCTGAGAGTTTTGAAAGAGTTGGGCACAAAGACGATAGCAGTGCATGGGGACTCCGAGCTCGTCATATAATTGGAATATGATAAGCCCAATATCACTTTTGGTCCACATTTCGAGGGTGCTCGAGACACTGTCGCTCCTTTCTATATCACCCTAAATGTGCATGATCGACTGCTGCATAAATGTATGCTAGACTCTGGAGCTTCACATAATGTGATGCCCAAGACTATTATGGATATATTAGGCCTCGAGATCACCAGGCCTTACGGATATCTCTACTCTTTTGATTTGAGAAGATTTAAGTGCATGGGTATGATAAAAGATTTAGTAGTCACCCTTGCACATGTCCCAGTCAAAAGCGTCCTGATGGATGTAGTTATTGCTGATATCCCCCCAAAGTATGGCTTACTGCTATCAAGGTCATGGGGAGCCAAACTTGGGGGGTCCCTCCAACTGGACATGACTTACTCCATAATTCTTGTGTTTGGTGGACAACTTACTCGGTTATACAGAGAAACGAGGTTAGCATATACAGTGAGAGATCCTCAGAATCCTAACAATTTTCTTGTTTACATTGTTGATCAAGATTTGGGAAATTGTATTTTGTCTTTTGATGATGGTATAGATAACTGTGCAGAAGAAAATTACATAGATGAGAAAGAATCAGAAAATATGCATAGCACTGGGATCTGGAAAATGTTTTTTGATGGTTCCCTGTCATGTGAAGGAGCAGGTGCAGGAGTACTTTTTGTGGCACCTAAAAATAAATTTTTTGTTCCCTTCTCTTACAGGCTTCAATGGGATATAGACTACACCAACAATGTATGTGAGTACGAAGCCTTAATATTAGGATTGGAAGCTGCCAGGAAGCTGAACATAAAGAACTTGGAAGTATATGGAGATGCAGAGTTGAAAGTCAAATAGATAAATCGACAATACCAGGCCAAGCACCCAAGATTGGGATCGTACAAAAATTGTGTCTGGGATCTAATGGAAAATTTCTTCTCATCTGTAAATATCCACTTCATCCCACGCACCGAAAATTTGCAGGTCGATTCATTAGCCAAGGCAGCCTCGACTTTCGCTCCCCCTGCAACTTTTAAATTAAAATACCACATAGAGGTAAGGCACAGACCATCCATCCCGAACAACATACAACACTGGCAGGTTTTCGAGGATGACAAACAGATCAGGAAATTTCTCGAAGCAGTGGGTGACTTCTCTGAAACTCACATTGATCAAGAGAATCAAAATGATCACATATGGATAATGCAAGAAGGAGAAGACCCTCAAGAGTTCCAGAAAAAGATTGCAAATCATCGCATGTTGGTTCTAAAGAACAATCAGATTCTGAAAGGACTGATTCCCCTGGAGAGACTATTTGATCAGAATGACATACCCTTGAAATACACCCTGCAACCCCAACCATAGGAGGTTGAATACTACGATGTAGGGAACAAAGAAGAACCTAGGATGGTAAAAATATCAAAGTACCTTCCTCCTGAGGTAAAAAGAAAGTATAAAGACTTGCTCGGACAGTATAACGATGTTTTCGCTTGGTCTTATGAAGAGTTGAGAACCTACGACACCGCTGTAATCAAACACAAGATACCCCTAAAACCTGGTGTCAAACCTTTTCGACAAAAACTCAGACAGATCAACCCTATTTTATTGCCTGTGGTTGAAAAGGAAGTTAAAAAGCTCTTGGATGCAAAAATAATAGTACCTCTGAGATATTCCGATTGGGTAGCAAACCTAGTCCCGGTCAGAAAGAAGAGTGGGGAGATTAGATTGTGTGTCAATTTTAGGAATCTAAATAAGTCCTCCCTCAAAGATAACTACCCTCTACCCAAAATGGATCACGTTTTAGAAAAGGTAGTTGGGGAAAATAGAATGTCAATGATCGACGGTTTCTCTGGGTCTAATCAAATTGCCATAAATGAATTAGATAAAGAGAAAACAACCTTCACTACCCCTTTGGGGTACTTTAATGTATGATAAAATTCCATTTGGTCTAATGAATGCAGACGCTACTTTCCAACGTCCCATGGACATTACTTTCATTGGCGAAAAGGATAAATTTGTGGTCATTTATCTTGATGATCTAACTGTTTTTTCTAAATCCGATGAAGATCATCTGGTACATCTCAAGCAGATGTTTGAGAAATGCCATAAGTTTGGTCTGTCTTTGAATCCCAAAATGTCCAACTTCGCCATGCAAGAAGGTAAACTCTTGGGCCATATTGTATCTCGAGACGATATTAAAATCGATCCTAAAAGAGTTGAGGCTATAAATACTATAAATATTCCTAGGAATGTAAGAGAAATTCAGTCATTTTTAGGAAAAATATTTTTTTTGAGGAGATTTATTCCGAACTTTGCTGAAATCGTGAAATTGATCACAGATATGCTAAAGAAAAATAGTGAAGTGAAATGGACAACAGAAGCCAAAGCGGCGTTTGCACGCATCAAGAAAGTCATAAGCGAGACACTTGTACTAGCAAGCCCTGATTATCTAAAATATTTTATTATTTTCTCATTCGCCTCCGAACACACAATCGTCGCGGTACTCCTCCAAAAAAACAAAGAAGGTTTCGAACAACCAATAGTTTTTTTTAGCAATAGTCTCAGAGACGCAGAAATTAAATACGATATAATGGAAAAGCAAGCGTATGTTATGGTGAAGGCGTTGAAATCATTCAGAACCTATGTGTTGCATTCCAAGATAATCGTGTATGTACCTACCAGTTCTGTAAAGGATATTTTGGTTCAATCTGACAGTGATGGGAAAAGGGGACGATGGCTTGCAAAAATTCAAGAATTCGACCTGGAAATAAAACCAACAAAATTGGTAAAAGGAAAAGGTTTGGCCAAACTCTTAGCATAATCAAATTTCAAAGCTCTCAGTATAAATGACCTACAGGGATATGAAGAAGGTGTGGACATGAACGAGTTTGATGAGCCAAAAAGTGCAATCAGAATCGAAGAGAAGTTTGTCTCATCAGACTGGTACAAAAACATAGTGTCATATCTGATGACATTGAAATGCCCAAGTGATTTACCCCCATCCAAAGCCAGAACGCTAAAATTACATGCGGTCAAATACTGTATATTTGATAATCAATTATATTGGAAGGACCCACTAGGTTTCCTGTTGGTCTATTTAGTCGAATCAGAAACAGAGAGGGTGATAAGTGAATTTCACGAAGGAGTCTGTGGGGGACACCACGCTTGGAGGGCGACAACTTATAAGATCCTGAGGGCAGGGTATTATTGGCCAAAACTTTTCTCAGATGTAAATTCCAAAGTCAGAGCCTGTAACCCGTGCCAACTGTTCACGGGAAATCATAAAATCTCAGCGCTACCATTGGTGCCGGTCAAAACGGAAGCCCCTTTCCAACAATTTTGGACTAGATTTTATAGGCAAAATCAAACCCCATTATAGCGCTCAACACAAATGGATCATGACTGCCACATATTACTTCACTAAATGGGTGGAGGCTATTCCAACCAGAAGGGCAACAGATTCGGTGGTAATAGACTTCTTGGAAGACAACATTTTGTCTAGATTCGGCTGCCCCCGAAAAATAGTCACGGATAACGCCCAGGCTTTCAAATCTATGGCTATGATCAACTTTTGCTAGAAATACAATATCGTACTCGGTCATTCCATAGCTTATTATCTCAAGGAAATGGACTAGCTGAGTCTTCAAACAAGAGTCTGATAAATGTAATTAAGAAAGTGTTGGACGATAATAAAAAATCTTCGCATGTGCATTTGAGATACGCCTTATGGGCGAATCATATAAGCACGAAAAAATCTATCGGCACCTCACCTTTCCAAATGGTGTACGGGACCGACGTGGTATTACTGATAAATCTAGCTCTCCCCGTGATGAAATTATGGCAAGATGAGAAAGAAGAACCGAATCATGTTACCAGAAGGATAAATCAGCTAATTGAAGTGCAACAACACAAGGTCGAAGTAGACGAAAGGTTGCAGAAATACCAAGATGATATGAAAACGTTATTTGACCGTAAGGCAAAAGACAGAGAGTTTCTNAGAACCGAATCATGTTACCAGAAGGATAAATCAGCTAATTGAAGTGCAACAACACAAGGTCGAAGTAGACGAAAGGTTGCAGAAATACCAAGATGATATGAAAACGTTATTTGACCGTAAGGCAAAAGACAGAGAGTTTCTCCCGGACGATTTGGTCTTGAGATGGGATGCTAGGAAGGAAGACTCAGCGAAACACGGTAAATTTGATCATATTTGGTATGGACCATTCAGAGTCGCAGCTCCCGAAGGAAAGAATTTGTTTCTGTTAGAAAATATGGACGGTAAAATCTTCAACGCCCCTGTCAACGGGCGCTATTTAAAACATTATATGCAATAACTGGTTCCCAAAAAATTCCCATTGTAATATACCGGTTTGTGTTTTCTTTTTTCATAATTTCTTTTTGGTAAGTGCACTTTCACCAATAATTAATCAGGTCAGTGATTTTTGTAGAAATAGAAATACGGAATTTTCAATACATAATATATATATATATATATATATATATATATATATATACCTAATACTTTTCGCATTTTTCCCTTTCAGGATTCCGGTTTGCAGCCCAAACGAGCGAAAAGAGTAAACAGAAGGTCCTATATCGGAAAATAAATTCGCCAAAACATGTGATAGAAAGGGTTTTTTGTTATTATAAAATGGTAAGGTAAAGGTATGAATTCCTGAGAATTTTATTGTTCTAACAAAGATTTTCAGAACGCCGCAATGGTCTCATGAATATAATGTTTTCGCTTGAATGTTTATTAAAAACGAACAACTACTCGCTCTGGGTCCTAAGAATTTTCACTTAAAATAAAGATAGGAGGTAGTGAGAATAAGCAGAGAAAATAAAGCCTCTCTGAAAAGGGATTACAAGAGTCGGTTGTAATTTTTTACCCTTGTCTTTCAATTTACAGATCTCTATGCGTCACCCTTCTTTCTATTCTTAGCTTTACCTTCTTGAAAAACCAAGCATCTTCTCGGGTTGGCATACATGGGAAGAAGAGATGACACATTAACTTTGAAAGTTGCAAAGCAAATTTCAGAAAGTAAGCTGGTCTTCGCGACTCCTCAATCTCTTACTAAACAAAGTGATGCATAGGTTAATCCTAACTATTCTAGGTTTTTCAACAGTTTCGAAAGATTGAGGCTTGCTCGAAGGAAGACCCCTAGAAATATTTTTTTCCCCTTTTTCCCTGCGGGCTAAGGTGTGGTGAGAGTTAAGAGAGAGTTGGTACTGAGTAACCAAAGTAAGTTGACAGACCTCCATTGAAAAATATTACGTAGATATCACCCCTCATACAAACTGATTTCCCCCACTTCGTGTTCTAAAAAGTAAGTTATAAGACAGATGGTGAAAGGAAAGTCATATTTAATTGTCCATCTAGTCCAAAAAGACGATGAAAGGAAATTCATAAATGATTGCCCTCGTCTCAGCATTTAAATGCATAAATATATTTTGAAGTGATGAAAGGAAATTCAGTAAAAAGGGCCAGATAACTTCACCGGGGTACTGAACAGGCCCGCTGGCAGTGAAGCAATGTTTGAGATATCTGTAAGACTATTATATGTGACTCTCACTCTACTCTGGTAACCAATTTTTCTTGAAACCGGATCTACATCCTAAGTTCAGACATGGCTCCCCGATTAAAAACATGTAATAAACTTCGTTTGATGCAAACCAAAAGCCACAAGATCTATTGGATTTCCTAGGACTGTGTTGATTGTCCTAATGCAGACCTAAATTCAGTAAAGAGAAAGAGAAAGTCGTGAAAGGGACTGCAGCTGAGTGTGAAACGTATTTGAGTTTTGAAAAGATTTGCACAAGTAAAAGATGAAATCTCTGTTTCCCTCTGTATCATTTTCCTAGGAACAGTTTCGCTAGAATAAATCCATTGACTCCATTTACCGAATACAAGCACATGGTCTACTGTTCTTACCGTCTTGCAAGAAGACGGGATCCCTAGTTGGAGCCTATGTTGGAGCCGCCTTTTTCAACTGGTTTAAATGTAATTTTTAAAGTCAAATGTTGGTCTTTAAGTTCTCTTTTGCTTCGTGACATTTACCAATTAAAAATCTCAGTAGTCCCGACATGCCAAATAGCGAAGGATGTTATGTTTCATAAGTCACCACTTTTATCGTTAAACGAAAATTTTTACTTTTTGTACCTCGGGATATCGCGCTTCGAAAGTTACAAGTCACAAGATTTACAAGCCCCGATGTGCGAGGTCGCAAATTTTTTTAAAAGCTTACCTCATGTGAAAGCTGAGAGTAAAATTCTTTAAACCCCAGTCAAGTGCCGTCGGAATTTCGCGTCTCAGCGTTCACTCTCTCCAAAAACATTACCGTCATAAATCCGATAGGCGAAGCCGCAAGAATTTTACATAATTAACCCGGGTTAGTGTCAGGGGTGATTAGTTTTGACCATGGTTAAAATCTCTCGGGATTTCATGACTCGACATACGTTCCTCCCGGAAACTCTACTTTCGAATCCCCGAGTTGTGAAGTCGCGATATAAATTAAAACATGATTAATTAAACACTTAATCTTGTTTACGTCCTTGCTTAACTAAATCTAATCATCGCGATCTCAGGTTTTAGAGGCTCGAAAGGTTAGAGTGAAAACTCCTGATATGGCGAACGCAAAAGGTTGATTAAAGTTTAAGAAAGATTAATTAAAGAAGCTAAGCCAACTTAATCAGTGTTCAATGAAAATAATAATATGCACAGTCTACGAGGTAAATTTAAATTTTCCTTGCGCCAACTTGTGTCACGAACCGTCGAAATTTATGGCATTAATTGGAAATGAGGCGAAGTGACAAGTAAGGATATGGTTTTTATTGCTAAATCTGTCTCTAAAAATTATTTGACCATTTTGTTCATAAGGACGTCGAGGTTTTAAATGGTCGAAGATATAGATCTTTTTCTTTCTGTTCTATTCATAAAGCTCATTTCTATCCTGCGCAGAGAAGTTTTTCTCAGCAAGCTGACTTCTGTATGTATACGCATTTTTATTACACGAGAGCTAAGTCACAATCCTCTATCATGGCCTTGCAAAAAGCGTCCAAGGTAGGTGTTGAGATTTCAGGACAAGGCTCTGATAATGTTTCTGATACTTCACCATGAATCATTGATTCTATATGAACCTGGTCATACATCTCCAAGGTTCTGCAATCCGATTTGGTGAAATGTTCGGATGATTCCAGTGACAACGAGAAAGATGACTTGACCACCAAATACAAGATCGTCGCCCAAGAAGAGATGCACAATGTAGCGGCCAGGCCACATCTTCAGCCTTACTATGACATGATCTGATGGGCGCTATATCATGTAGATATCCTGACCAGAACCATCATCAATGAGAAGAAGGTCACTGTTGGGACCTTTAGACCAGAAAACTTACAGGCTATGTACAAGTTGCCACCCACGTCGAACTTCACATACAATGTCGAGTTTCTGGAGGATTTTAAACAAAAGGAATGCAAGCAATACGACAAAAGCTTATCTGATTTGATCAAGGATTGGATCTCACACCCCGCGGAGTTCAGGGTAGATAGAAACAGAGTTTATTCCATATATTCTTTGGAACCACAGTTCAAATACATAGCAATGATGACCTGTAGATTGTATGGGAGGGAAGACACCACACATTTTTTCCTCCCATGGGTGCCTCTGATGCATACAGTCGCAGAAGGTTATCCCTTCAACTGGGCCAAATT
>SNQJ01S0014036.1:108909-131822 GCA_010110895.2 Picea sitchensis
AATGAGCTGGAGTTGGGCTCCATCGGATGCTAAGCCTATCCATGTCTACCATTCAAATATTTGGGAGGATAAGGCCTCAGATTTCATATATGAAATCTTCAATTGGGTAATGGTACCGATGCATGTCACCATCTTCGGTAATCCACCGCCCATGATCTCAGATAGCATCGCGGAAAATTTGAGCAGGGTGGACGACTCGTACGTGGAGGAAGATTTTTCATACATCAGGGTTTTCGGCTCTTCTGTCCCTCCACATGCTCTACCATTATTTATACCCGATAGGTTGGCTTGTCGTGAGATCGTCAGGCAAACCATGATTGGTGGCATAGGTAAAGAGCTTAAAGAATTTTCAAAGAAGGTATGGCCACCTTTCCCCATTCATTTAAATACCTATTCTTTATTAGATTTTAGGCATGCAAAGGCCGAGGCAACAACCTTAGAAGATATAAAATTGGTCCACATTGAATTCAAGAAACACGACCCACACAGGGTTGTGAGTAATCACTTGGCTAGTTGTGGCCTTAAAAGATTTGAGCACGAGAATTCGCCTCATGATGATATTTTCTGAGGCACGAGATCTTATGTCGAGGTTTTAGCTCGGATACAAGCCATGTCGCCCGAAGAGAGGGCATATGTTTTCAAATTACAATAACATAGGCGAAGCTTCCTTCCCCCAGTATTAAGGGGTGAGAATCCAACGACCAGAGAGGTGCAGCAAACAGAAGCCGAAGGCTCCAAAGATTCAACCCCCGGCCAAGAAGAACAACAGGACAAGAAGGAGAAAACTGGGGGTCCGAAACAGGAAGCCGAGACTTCCAATCCTCCAAGTGAGCCAACCTCGGTCGTTACTCCAGAGAAATCATCTAAACAGGTCAACAATCCCATCATTTCTATTACCCCCCTGCAGTCCAATAAGAGAATACCAGACACAGGTTGGACTTTTTGTGAAGAATTAACACCCATAATAGTGGAAGAACTACCTCCGAATGAATTCTTCTTCGATAAGAAGAGAAAGGTTGTCGTGAGACAAGAACTTTACCAAGAGGCAGGTATTGTATCTAAAAAAATTAAAATCTTAACCGATGGGAGAACTATGAAAAAAGAAGAATTTAGAACGTAAATAGCAAGAACATTGGGAGCTTTCGCTACGGCAAACCAATATTCAGTCGGGACCCTAAAGGATCAACTGAAGCGAAAAAATTATTTGATCAAGTCATTAGAGGCTAAACTAGCTACAGTAGAGGCCACTGCCAAAGATTAGGCGAATACAACTTTAGAGCAAGCTAGAATAGATGATCAAAAAGAAATCGAGCATCTCAAATCCAATCTCAAATAGACACAACTGATGGCTCAGACAAGTCAGATACAGACAGGCCAGCAAGGAGAATTGATAGAGCAGCTACGGGCCAAATTAGAGTTCATCGAAAACCATGTAATCGATATCGGGATATTTCAATCCCAAGCAATAGAAATCAGAAAAAGGTTATCGGTATCGCAGCAAGGTCTTCTTGTTAAAGTAGAAACGATTCAAAGCAACTGCCAACTCATTGATCCGATATTGGAGAACCTCTCTCTCAGAGGAAGGGAAGCTGGGGAAACTCAGGTTGCTTTCCAGGAGGCTATTATAGCCATGACGAGAAGGGAAACATGCAGTAGTTCCAATATTCCCATCCCAGAGCAGACCAGAGGCAACATCTTGTTGAAAGAATGGGAGCATAACATATATGAAGGAAAACAATAAGCTAAGGAGGTAAGAAAATCTTGTGAATAAAATTTTGGTTTGTTAAATGGGATTTGGTTGGGTTCCGATGGTGAAAGTAGCATTGATATACTGGGCCAGATCAATATAGCCAAATATATGCTAAATATCAAGGAAAATGAAGAAAGAGAATTAGCCGAAATATCACAAATAACCCAGGCAGACATAGTTCAAATAGATAAATGGTTAATTAAACCGAGTATACTATTATGTTCTATTAGCGCCAAAGAACAACAGGTGGAAGGAAAGTTGTCATTATTGGTGAAAGATTGTTATGCTTTTGAGGCCAATAATCAAGCAGAACCTTCTAAGTTGATATCACAGCTGGTGGAAAAGTGTGTCATTTTCACAGAGCATGCGAAGAGGCAGTTTTTCGGTACCAAATGAAGACAGAGATAAATAATTGAAACGATTAAACTCCTTTGTTGTAACTAAAAACCTCTGGAACAATTGAGATTCCAGCATATAGAAATTTGTATAAATATACATTTTGAAGAAAGAAAAAGGGCTGGACCTATTTTGGTTGTTTGTAATAGAGACTCTCCTTTTTGAATATTAATACAAAACAATCTGAAGACTCCTGATTCCATCAAGACTGTGTTATGAGTTTGTTTCCTCTCTGATTTCTTGTTCAATTTTATTTCGCACATATATGTTTGATGAATGTTACACTGCAATTTAGTAAAACCTCTACTGTGGTGATTAATTTTAATTATCTATATAGTTTATAGTTTTTCCTCTATATCGGCTATCAGCAGGTACAAGACCTGTGGACTCATTAGATTTTCATATTTTATACATTTGTCAGATTTCTTCTCACCTTTTTCTTCTTCTGTTTACAGGGCGAGACTCTCCCTTGATAGGAGCCTCGTATTATAAACAACTTTATGTTTTTCTCACATTTTCACACACATCAATTATTTACTAGATAACACAGTTACAAGAAAAGGCCTTTGGTTTGTAATTTATCTTTAACATTAAATCAGATAGTTTTCTTTTATACGATCGAATTGAGACAACATCTAAAACTTTGAAACTTTCCTTTACTTTCATTGTTCCTCTATGACTGTCCCCGTTGTAGGACAGCCTAACATTGAGCATGGTTTATCAGACCAAACACATATCACTTTGAACATTTTCGATACTATTCTTAAAACAACCAATACTTGGGTAGAACTTGAGCGTTCGTGGGCTGCGATTGAGCGGGATATAAACATCCAGGAACAGTTGGAGGCTAGACAACGACAACCCGGAAATCAGCCTTAGCTTCCTTTCCCGAAGGTTGATGCTCTCCCCTTTATTACTCTTCACTCACTTTCGGATTCCTAGACATTGTAACTTCTAAGCCTTAGGTACAGACTCTGGAACAACAATTTAGTTGAACCACGACGTTCTAGGAATCAACTTCATTGTTGATCTGTCAGAGAATCCTTCGGAAGAAATAACCGCGTAGGTGTCTTAGAAGTTCATCGATTCACCTTGGTATGCATACATCATTTATGTGTTGAGGAATCTGCAAGATTCTCCGGGGTTAAGTAAGACCAAGGCCAAATTCTTAAAACTCAAAGCTACTAAGTTCTTCATATTGGATAAATCACTATATTGGAAAGATCTGGGAGGGATATTGCTGAGTTTCCTCCTAGAAGATGACACAAAACAAGCCATCGAAGAATTCCACAAAGGCGATTGTGGGGGACATCACTAATGGAAAACCACCACGCATAAAATTCTAAGAGCAAGTTACTATTGGCCCAACATATTTGCAGACGTGTACAAAGAGGTCTCCAGTTGCCATGAGTGTCATATTTTTGATGGAAGGAGAAAGCTGCAACCCCTGCTGCTGAAACTGATCTCGGTCAAAGCATTGTTCATGCAATGGGGCCTAGAATTTATAGGAGAGATTCATCTACCATCCTCGACACAGCACAGATGGATACTTACGGCCACAGATTACTTCAAAAATTGGATTTAAGCAATTCCAACGAAGAAGGCTACTGACGCGGTCATCATTTAGTTTCTAGAGACCAACATCTTGTCTAGGTTCTGGTGCCCTATCAAGATCATCACAGATAACGCGACCGAATTTAAGTCCAAGAAAATGGAGAAGTTTTGCAAGGATAACAATATAATCCTGGGACATTATACAATGTATTACCCACAAGGTAATGAGTTAGCATAATCGTCTAATAAGAGATTAACCAGAATCATTAAAAGACTCTTTCAGAACAACAAGAAGGCATGGCATAAGAAAATTATTTACGCGTTGTGGACGGATAGAGTCACTACCAAAAAGTCCATCTCCACGTCACCATTCCAAATTGTATATGGCACAAACGCGATTTTCCCTACCTCGCTTGGATTTCCTGTCAGGAAGTTGCTGCAAGAGCAAGAGGTCGAGCCAGATGACACACAAAGAAGGATAAATCAATTGATTCATGCACAACAGATGAGGGAGCAGGTATACAACCTATCACATCTTCACCAGGACAGGATGAAGAAAACTTTCGACAAGAACGCTAAATAGGAGGAATTAGTAGATGATTTGGCGCTAAAGTGGGACGCGAGGAACGAAGATAAGGGAAAGCATGAAAAATTTGATCATCTTTGGACGGGCCCTTTCAGAATCTACGCTTATCATGGGAACAACACATATCTGTTAGAAGAACTTAATGGAAAGTCCACTGGTTGGGGGCCTGTAAACGACAAGTTCCTCAAACACTATCTAGTGCAGTAAAGTTTCTTTAGGTCTCATGTCATTGTAAATAGTCATTTTATTTTTGTTTTCAAAGAAGGACTTTCAAGTCAGTGTGTCAGCAGAAAATTAAATCCTGAAGTGAAGGCCTTGAGTTTATGTTGAGTCTAGTCGAAAACTGTGTCTAGAAGGTTTAGGTTGCACTTTTTTTTTTCATTGCTTCAGAGTCTGGAAGTCGAATAAGGCTCGATGGTCAGGCACCTGGTCTGTTGTTCTTTTCCACCTCACTAGGAGGATAGCATCCTCGTTGGAGCCAGCTGTTAGCGTCGTAATTTTTTCAGTTAGAGTCGGTCTTAGTCGATTCAGAGTCTGTGTGTCAAAGTGTGTGAGATCGGGTACCGAACAACGAATGGGTCAAAGTCAACAAGTGGTTTGTTGGCCCTTGGAGTCGGGAAGGGATGTCAGAACCAAAACATGTGTAGGGGGTAAAGGTTTTTTCCCAAAGAGTCATGTCCTGTCAGAAGAAAAGGTCTTACGTGCCTAAGGTCGAGGAAAGTTGTTAAATGGAAGTCGCGTCGACAGACAAAGTGACCATCATGAGCTCATTATGAAGTCAGAAAGAATGAAAAATCATGGCGCTCGTATCACATAAGCTATGCAACTCTTATCAGATGTACTTCACACACTCTGAAGTGTACCCGTCGCGTGGATGTACTGAGAAAATATTCAAGCTTGCTTTGAAACCTCCAGCCACCATGGATTCAGTGTCCCCTGGCATGTTTTCATCTCTTGCCCGCCCGATTATAAATTCTGAGCGCTCTGCATGTATTTTTTTCACCAACCAAGTTTATGCACTGCCTCTAATCTTTCTCGCAAGCCTAGGTCAATTGAGATTACATCCTTTGGCCCGTGCCAAATCCACCATCCGTAGAAAAAATGCGCGTTGCACAATGATCACATGCCAGAACATAAGGAAGGGTGCGTGAAGTGGCAGGAATGCTGGTCTCGAGCCTCAAATATTGACGTTGGTCAATGAAGATCTGGAGGTCAGGGCGTCTTTTAAACAGGTCATATGCATGACCCTTTGTAGAAAAATCCAAGGATTCAACATGAGACTAACGAAACAATTCACACTCAGGTTCGATGGGTCCCGCGCGGTGATTTCAGGTGTCTCTTTCCAGGTGACACAAGAAACTATGTCGGTTGCAACAAAGATCCCTCCGTGCGGTGAAAGGTGGTTTAAAGGCATGCCTTTGGATGCACGGTGCTACGAAGACTTCATCAACCGAGAAAATCGAAACGAGCGTTCCAAGTAGATTTTTGAAGAAGCCCTTTCGGAAACTCCTCAGAGTAATTATGAAAGATTTCACCTGTGAGGGAAGGTTTGACAGAATCCATTCGCATCACATAAGATTGTTGATGCATTTCACAGGAAGGAAACCGTTAAATATTCCCTTCTTCTTTCACCAAAGCCTTCAAGAAATGGCAGACAATGCCTAGGCTGAAGCAGATCAGCCAAAGAGGAAACTATCTCATGTCTCATTGATTAAATTGTTGGTAGTGGAGGAGTTAAGTCGATTGGGAAACAATTGGGATTCGTTTCTACTTACAGTGGGCTTCCCCAAGGATCCAAAAGGATATTTCCCTCTACCCGCAGAAAGGGTAACATCACACCGCGCAGAGGCTAAAACAAGAAGGGTTGTGGAGGAAGGAAAGACATTGGAAGCCCTGTCCCCACAACAGTCAATACCCCAGAGAAGGATCAAGCCAAGGAAGTCGGGGAGACCCGAGTCCTGAGCGAGCCGCGTGCAAAGTCGACCATCGAAGAGTTACTCATGCACGTCATTCGGCTAGAACTTGTCGAAGGTACAAGTCGAGAAAGCTGGGGAAGAAGGAGGAGGATAGTCATCAAAGGCACAAATGTTCGTGAGCCATCATAGAAAATGAAGCAAGCACAACTTTCTATTGTTGAGCTATACCAGGAAAACAAAGAGCTAAGAAAATAGTTAGCAGCGAAGACCCTCGAAGCATCAACATCACAAGGTCGCAAGGGAAACATGGCTTGGCTCAAGAGACAACTCAGGGAAGTGCAAGATACAATCATACAGCTAGGTGAAGCATAGATGATGTCGGAAGAAAGGAATGTGAAACACTTCAAGGAATGTGAACCGACCATGGAGAAAGTTCACACAGCTTTGGCCAGCGCGCAGAAGAAGCTGAAAGAGAACACAGTTTTGCAAAGGAAAGTGATGAAACTGAAAAGGCACAACTGGCCTCTCAGGAGAATGCTTCAGGTATAAAAAACTGTAGACGAGACCAGAAGCATGATTAACCAACTCTATTTTTTGTCTTCTCATATGTGGCGCAGATTTTGATTCCCCGCGTCCTGTTTCCTACCAAGAGGTAGGGACTCTGATAGATACCCGCGTGGAAAACATACAACGCACAACGATGGAATCTCATCCATTGCAAAGGACAAGTGTACGTTAGATGTGCGACAATTTGAACAAAGGCATTTTTCCCTAGCTGGGGTCATCATTTTGGAGGCACCTGCAATGGTCTGCAGTCACCCGCAACATGCACGCACCAACAAATGATCACGCGGCAGAAATCAAGGTCGTTACAATGGGTGGCAGGAGTCTGACAGACCACTTGATCGTCCAGATACCTTGTCAAAGGAGAGCATCAACACATCACTCTCTAACGACGAGATCTTGTTGATGACTGAACCACCGCGGTAAAGATGAGCGACTATGATGTGACCAAGTACAGTCAGTTTCTATTTTTAGCAAAGTGCCATACGAAGAGTCATTTGACAGAGGGTAGTCGGAACCTAGTTTCTAGGGATAGTAGTTAGACCGAAGGGTAGCCCGAGCGGCACACTCTTTTCTATATATTCCATCTTTTCAATGTAAGTCAGGTTGGTTGGCAAAATAGTGTAGATAGTGACTATTGAATGTATTTTTGATCCAATTGAAACTCAATGAAAAGGTCCTAAAGCTTTGATGAAAAGATTCTAACGGTGATAGTTTGATATATTGTATTCTCTCTTTGTGTATGTTCTTTCATGTGTTCTTTATATTCACATCTGTATTTTCTGTCTAAATCGGAGCATGATTTTGAATCTAGAATTCACAACGTAGTTCTCTAGATTTGTTCCATTTAGACGAAATGTGTTTCTTCTAAGCGAACTCTGAATTCATCCCCAGTGGTGCTCTGAGTTGCTCATTTAGCATTTATCCTCTCGATTTCAGTCACTAATTCATTTATTTCTATCGTTTTCTTAAATCGACTCCATAACCCAAGGTCTTGCTTTCTTTCGCCAATAGAACCAAAAATAATTGTATAAAGGTGTTAAATCTAGCCGATAGTTTAAAGCTATATCCTATACTGAGACGAGGTCTCCAGAGAGAGCCCTCTCCAGGTATGAAAGGCTA
This sequence comes from Picea sitchensis, assembly GCA_010110895.2. Classification (NCBI taxonomy): domain Eukaryota; kingdom Viridiplantae; phylum Streptophyta; class Pinopsida; order Pinales; family Pinaceae; genus Picea; species Picea sitchensis. The sequence continues at coordinate 116,798 of SNQJ01S0014036.1, forward strand.
GTTTCGGGCCTCAAAGTTTGTTTGTAGGTTGCCTCTGTCATTCGTTTTCTCAGCCGAACGAAGTTTACAGAGCGCTAACACTTTGCATGATACCTCACAAGCATAACAAGTCTTGAGTTGACAATTAAGTGCACTAGAAAACTAGATTCCCTGCTAAAAATTAATAAGGTATATACTAAACTTCTCACTGGTCTGTATGAGACACAATCACATACTAGGTTTCCTACTTAATAGAATAAATAGCGATGAATTAATACCTTAATTGGGATCTAATAGGTGAGACATCCACCAAATATCTAGTACCATTAATCCTTAATATGTAATCAATAATCAATAATCATTATTTTGTGATCATGTATCTACACTAACATATTACAATCAAGGGTTAGTATTTCCAAAAAAAAATTATGTCATAGAGTTCAATTAATTTAAATGATAGATAAATTTACGGAGGATCTATTTAACTAGACCCACATCAATAATTTTACTCAACAATAGTATATCTCAAAATCAACACTGGACCATGAATTTGGTTTGTCTAGACCTCCACTGGGGATTTCATGGTACTACCAAAAAAAAAAATTCTTTTTCAAATATTAGATATTAGAAATACGTGCATTCCCTAACACTCCATTACATAGTTCAATTAATTTTTACATAGTTCACTTAATTTAGAGTTCCGTGTAATACTCCTTCCCACAATTCTCTTTTAACAAATCTCTATTTTTAACAACTCAAAACCACAATTCTCTTTTAACAAATCTCTATTTTTAACAACTCAAAACTACCTCTCAAGCACTTCCAAATACCACACCCTTTCATCAAACAACTATACATCATCTCATTATGTTAAGTGACTTCACAATGTCCAAGTACCATCATTGAGTCTTAGCCTTTTCCAAATAATACTCCACTAAGTACAAATTATATCGTTGGACCGTTCAAATCTTATTAAGATTGAGTGCCTTCAATGCACAAATGTCATCAACCTAGGCATACCATTTAACCCCCTTGTCAACTAGGCATTGTCCCTTTTATTTATGGCCCATCATTAGCCTGACTTATCAATCTCAACAAAGTGTTTACCATCATTAGCCTGAGACTTATCTCAAGAAAGTGTTTTCCACCATTAGGTACCCCCTATTCAATTTGTTGCTTTCAAGTCGAACCACCCATCACATCAACTTTCTAAGGGTTTTGTTCCTTATTTATTCATTTTCCCAGAATTCAATACAACATGTCCACCCATTTATTCCATTAGTGTTCATCTCAACAAATCTCACCAAATCCTCTTCCTCACAACATATCTCTTTATCTTCTTATATCTAGGGAAAAAAAAAGATTCAACATCATGAGTTATATTCCCCCTAACTAACTCGTTAGTTTTATTATCTCATTCACCCCCTAAATTTATGTGATACCTCCCATCCATCACATCATTGAATCATTTCTCGACACAATCATTTATTTACGGATGCCAATCATTGTTTAGTAAACCATAATTTCCTCATCAAGTCACAAACACACTCAAAGGAACTAGTATGTGCTTAAATTATGTGATATATTCAATCTGCAAGTACACAAAATGAACTGAAGATAGACCTTCACATACCTAGTTTTCTAGTCACCGCCATGTTCTTGAAAGTGGGTACACTGCCCAAGAAAGGAATTAGGTTAGAAACATATAATCTTATAACATCAAAATGACTAAGAACAATCGCTGTCATTCTCAAACAATAAATAACATCTTTATTAAAGATCATATACCACATTTTAGAAAAATTGTCCCTACTTTTATTTAAGAAAAATATTTTGCAATTAATCCTTCCACTTGTCCAAATTTCAAGTTCATGTGAAATGCATATCAAAGTCAATAGATTCTTATATTTTTAACTTGGAAATATGTATGTAAAAAATTCATATAATATATCATTTTTTATTTTTTTTTATTTGGAAATATGTATGTAAAAATTCCATATTAGTCATAAAAAAAAAATCTAACTAAAAATGTGTATATAAAAATTCTATATTAATATATATATATATTTTTAATTTGGAAATATATCATTTTTATATTATTTTTATTTTCTAAAGAAAAAAATCATCTCTTTTTTATTTCAAACATAAATAGATTCATTAATAATAACTATTTTCCTAACCTCGTAACCCCACAACTATTTTCCTAACCTCGTAACCCCACAAGGATAAAGAAGAGTTTATAACTAAATACCAATAGATTATCTCATAACATCATAACACCATTCATGCTTTGAAATAAAAGGGCATTTACCCATTTGTCCCATTTGTCTAAAAAGAGAAACCTAACATCATAAAAAAGAAATTGATAAAACTAAATTCCTAGATAAAAAACCATTTATAACTAAATACCAATAAATTATCTCATAACACCATTAATGCTTTGAAATAAAAGGGCAGTTATCCATTTGTCTAAAAAACCTAACATCATAAAAAAGAAATTGATATTGATAGAACTAAATTGTAATTACTACATATCCAAATCTTAAAATAAAATATGGAAATTTTATTTATAATTTAGTAGAAAACTTATTGAGAGGGGAGATAAAGAGCTTCATTTTATTTATGTTGAGTAATTTCCAACATGTCATTTCCCTGTTTTCTAGCTTAACATCTTTTTTGTTGAATTATCTATGATTATGTGAGATAGATAATTTGAGAAAGAATATTCAATATTTGTAATTTTTTTAGTGAAATAGAGATTTTGAGAAAGAATATTCAATATTTGTAATTTATTTAACAATATCATCTAGGTTGATGTTATAGTTTGAAATTTCCCATTGAGCCACTCTTACCACTAACTTGGAGTCCCCATATACCAACAACTCTTTTCAATATATGTATTTACCTAAAACTAATAATGTATAAGCTACTCTTAGTTTGACACAATTATTTGCACCCATGCCAATAACACACTTCATATTCAAGTAGGTATTAAAAACCTCTTACCCCACAAAGTGCTTGGTTTCCTTTATAGGCCCATAAAAGAAACCCCATGGGTATAAAGAATGTTTCTCACAATCTCTTGGCTATCTTGATTTTATTTTGACATTAATCTTCTAAATACCATCATAAAATATCTTACCATGTTGATAACTTTACTAGGGTTAGATTTCTCTTCCTGGAAAATGGCTCTATTCCTTGTAGCCCATATTGACTGTAAAACTATTGCTAGGAGACATGGGTATTCAATGACCTTTATGTCTTCCAAACAATTTTTTACTACCTCTTCAACATTGCACTATACCCAATTCCATTTTCCTCTAGTCAATACCTTGGTTGACTCTTAGACTATTTTGGAAAAATGACATTATGAGAAGAGATGATTCATTGATTCCCTACTTTCTTTGCATAATAAATAAATGTTGGGTTCCTGCCAAGATTTTTTTTGCAAATTCTCCCATGTCAAAACTTTTTCCACCATTACAAGCCACAAAAGCTTTTGTTTTTGGTTGATCTTTTGATTTCCAAATTTTAGTCCACTAGCATTTCATTTATCCCCATGCCTCTGAGGTGAAACCCATTAAGTAACCTAGTTTTAATGTGTAGTATCCTCCCATGCAATTTGTTGTCCACATGATCTCACCCTATTCTCCTCTAAGCTTATAGGAGGATTTAACTAGTGCTCATATAAATATGTTCCATTCCTCCACCATTGATCCATCCCATGCGAGGTCTATTTACACCTTCCATCCAAGGCCCAAAGATTCCCCTCTTCATGCTCATATACATATACTAAATTAAACATAATCTCTTCTCTAGGATTCTTATAACATGATAGGATAACATGTAAATTCCTTTCCCTCCTACCCAAGTATCTAGACCTAGCCTCACCTTTTTTGACCATTTCCTATTCTACATCCTAGAAACGTCCTAGCTAAAGAATGTGCTTACATTGATGCCTACTAGAATATTGAACCATTTGTTTACTTCTTGATTGGGTTCATAATCCTTGCTTCAATGGTTTCAGGAAGGATATACATCTCCACCATAATTTTTTTCCAATAACCTTCGAAAGAGATTAATCTCCACAAACTCTTTGTAGCTAGTTATTTTCTAAATAAAAGCACATTCGTAAAATCTCAACTTCTAGTGCACTTGGGTTTTGCCAATATTTTCTACTTCACCAATGGGATCACTTTCTCTTTTCTCCTAGCCCAAGGGAGTTGAAAACATTTCTTTCTAATCTTTTTAATTAAGGGATGAACGAAATAGATATCTAGTAAAATAGAATCACTTCAAGGAACACATTTATCAAGGTAATTCTTTCTCCCAAGGATAACCAATGGTTGCACTAGATTTGTACTAACATTTTAATATTATCATAGGGACATGACCAATATTTATAGCCATAGGCATTCGACTTCAGTTCAAACCCAAGAGATTCAATCATTTTTCTGGAGGGAGTGTTTGATATGGAATAATTGTTTCAATCACTTGTTTATGCCATTGGGGTACTTCATTGTGAGAATTGAGGAATTTTTGAAATTTATAATCTTCCTTGTTGCTATCCAAAAGTTTTTAAGGCATGTTCATGTCTTGGCATCTATACACAAACCATTTATGAACAATATAATGTCATCAACAATTAAGAGGTGGGTAAATCTCGCATTTCTATATTTTTAAATACCTTTCAAATCCCCTAAGTTCTTCAAGTGATCCGCATATATTATCAAGTCCTCTTCCACCATTAAGAAGAATAATGGAGATGAGGGAAACCATGTTTATGGCCTCTTGTGGATTTTAATAACATTGAATGTGAGCAATTGAAAGGGACGACAAATTATACCAAGTCTAGGTATGCTTCAATCCAATTAATAAAGTGCAATTTAAACTCAACATGAATAAGGATTAGCCTAAAGAATAGACTACTTACCCGATCACTTGCTTTTGAAAGGTATAAATTCATGGTGAAAGCAAGGGTTTTCTTAGTCTTTATGGTATGCATTTCCTCCTATGTTATTCCAACAACATCATGGATTTGAATCCCACACAGGAAACCAAATTACACTTTTGTGAAAGCTTCAAACATAATAGGTTTAAGATGAAGGGATATCACTTTTCCAATTATTTTGTAGATAGATTTACATAAAAAGATGAATCTAACGTATTCAAAGGATGATGGATTGTCATGTTTGAGACTCAAAACTAAGAGCGTAGATTTAAAGGCCCCCAAAATGCTTCCATTTTTCATGGACTTCTCTACTACCTTTAATAGATATGCTTCAAGCAATTAATAGAACTATATGTAGAAGTCTATTGCTCAACAATTATAGTTAAGGATTTGATCTCTTAGGAGTGCACCACATGTTTCAATTCCTGCCTACTAAGTTATTCCATAATTCTCTCATTATGTTCCTTCGTAATGTACCTTGGGAAGAAGGAAGATATTTCCACAATCTTTGCCATGTTAGTCCTTGTGGGTTCCTTGAATAATCCTTTGAAATATTTCACTCCATTTTTTGTCTCCTCAAAAGCAGATATTTTCTCTCAAGTTCCCTTCTAAATTTTCCAAATGGTATTGATGTTCCTTCTCATGTTGACATAGCTAAGAAAAAATACGGTGTTATCATCCCCTCCATGCACACAGATTACCCTACTCTTGTACCTCCACATCTTTTCTTCCCACTTTAATAATATCATTTTCTCTTCAAATGTTTTCATCTCATCTTGTACTTTATAACTCAATACCCCAAAAATTATATTCTTCTATACCTCTTTAAGTATACTTTCTATATTAAGAAACTCTTCTTTAGTATCCTTGAAATTCACGTTTGACCAATTAAAAATTAACTTCTTGATGTTCACCATCTTGTCTTGGAATTTTTTCATAGTTGTATTTTCACTATCTTTGTCAAAGAACATCCATTACCTACGGATCATTTCTCTAAAATATTCATGGGAAATCCAATGAGGTTTGAAATGTGAAGGGAGTAAGGGGTCTTATCTCTTTTGTCAATTTGCAATAGGATAGGTATGTGGTTAGATGATACAACAACCCTTGTGAAAGATATAATATTTTCTCTTGGCTTGAAACATATTTTGAAACCAAGAATCTATCCAAATTTTTTGTGAACCCTCCCTTTCCTCATCTATTGTTGCTCTAGGTAAGTACTAACTCTAGAGGCTTCACATAAGATAAGCCTTTCTCTTCCAACTTATTTGTGACGAAACCAACTACTGGGTCAACTCTACTAGGTCCCTTGCAAATTATCCATTGTTTAAGATGAGGTTCATGTATCCCTCACATATCACACCCCTCTCCATGAAGAGAAATATTTTAAGAAGGTCCTCCTAATGTTGTTTTCTCTATCCACACACATATATATATATATATATATATAATTTTTTTGCTCAAATCCTTACGTAGGAACTTATCATGATATAATAATTCAAAGTACATGAATTCACACTTTCAACACTTCTTTTCCATCGAGTAACAAAACCTCCTAATCTCTCATCCCCCTAGTGCCTCAAAATTTGAACCAACAAAAAGTTGTGTCATTATTATTTGAGCCTCCTTAGCTTCAACCATTATCTATTGAAACAAAAATGTATTTGGCTTGCAGTTGTCTACTACCCCCTTAATGGATCTATTTTTGTGGGAAGATCCAAAACCTTGTATATTTATGGATAGAATTATCATTTCTCACCTTTCAAAAAGGCACTTCCTACTTTAAGTACCCCAATGACAATCTTCTACTTTCCTTCCTAAATTTCTTTATTTTCCTTTTGTTCTGCTAAATATAGGTATGAATTTCTACCTATTCCAAAGTGTGATGTAGGTTGAATGGTCCTATTTCCAATCCTCCTTCCAGGACCTCATGTCCTCCTTCACGTTGTCTTGCAAATGATCTTAAATGGTTCTTATTTTCAAGCTAGGAAAGTAGTCTTCATATAAGTTAAGAGAAGTATTGTAACTATTGGACTCTAAGATTTTACGCTCCTCTTCACTTATCTCGTGTAATATCATTTTCCTCATGAAGGTATTCTCCTTTTCCACTCTAGGATTTGTTTCTCATTCTCCTTGATGAGAACTTATGATCTCCAAACTATAGAAAAATCATACCCCAACCCAGTTTCAAGTCTCAATAAGACAACATAGTTTAATGCCCAACCCACATTAGATTTTTCAACTGCAAATTAGTTAGCAGAAAAATATATCTCATAAAATGAAACACATGAAGTCCTCTACACCAAATAGACAAAAATAAATGCACACCCAGAAAACTTGACACATAGATTTTTGGTAAAAAAAAATAGACCCTGGAAAAACCCATAAGGGGAAAACCAATGAGAGGGGAGGATTTTGTTATTCGTAGCTTAGAGAGAATTTTCTTACAACAATCATCTTCAACAAATTAAATACACAAACTTATGTCATTTTTTGCTCCCACACACAGTCTATAAAACCAATCCAACCAGTTGAAATCTCCTCATAATGTCAACAACATATCTGCCATGTCCCAGAAATATATGTCCAGGCTCCTACCAAACCTCCAATCCCAAGAAGTAGTGCATCATTCCAATGTATTTCATCTTGAACTCTGAAGCAAGTCTCTCCTTTTAACCAACTATGAGTCTCTCAGCCCTTGTAATGAAAAGATCATCCACATATAACACTATAATGAGAGGATCCTCCCCAACCACATTAAAGTAAAGGTTGGGATCTGCCTCACTCTTCTCGAAACCCATCTGTTGCAAGTATGTATATATCCTCAAGTACCAAGCTCTAGGATCTTGCTTCAACCCATACAATTCCTTCTCCAGTCTGCACACATGAGAATCTCTCCCATGCACCTCAAATCCCTATGGCTTCTCAATGTACACCTCCTCCTCTATGAGACCATTTAGAAATGAGGTTTTCACGTCCATCTGATGGATCTTCCAACCCATCATAATCTAATCCCTCTAACTGTGAGAACCCTTGAGATACAAACCAAGCTTTATGCTTCTCAATGTTTCCATCAACAACATAATTTATTTTGTAGAGCCACCTAGAAGTCACCATTGAATTTCCCTCGGGTATCGGAACCACCTCCCAAACATCATTCTTCATGACGGAATTGTACTCTTCCACCATGGTGTCCTTCCAGACTTGTTGATCTGTTTCCTCCTCAAATGTGGAAGAATCAAACTCAATGATGATACTCAAAAGATAGTTGTAAAACCTATCTGGAGGTTTACTCTCCCTCACAGCCTGCCTAGGATTCCCCATAGATCCTCGAGCTTCCTTCAAAGTGTCTTGAAGCCACTTGGGCCTCCTCTTCTCTAAAGTATCACCACGTGGAGGGGAATCCTCCTCCTCAATCCCACCAGTTGAATATTGTGTACCTAGAGATGATGATCCTGAGGCCATATGAGAACTAGGAGACTAATAAACAACACCATGTGAACTGGTAACCTGAGGACTAGTGATCTATGAACCTGTCACTTGTGGACCTGTAGTCCCTAAAGCAGATGGTCATGAACTCTATGTCAACGTACTTTGTGAAGGAATCACCTCAATCTTAGGAGCCTGCTACTCCCCCTACTCAACATCCAACAACCTCCTAAAGGATCTATCCTCCTCGAATCTCACATCTCGGTGCACAATTTTCTTACTCAAAGAGGGGATGTATATGTGGTAAGCCTTTGAAGTATAGCTATACCCAAAAAATATGCCCTTCTTTGTCGTGGGTTCTATCTTTTTCCTCTTCTCAGAAGGGACATGTGAATATGTAAGGCACCCAAAAATCCTGAAGTGCCCAACATTATCCCTCTTCCTAGAGAAAGCTTCCTTGGGCATCTTATCCCCCAAGATTCTGTGTGGACTCTTGGTCTACAGATAAACTACAGTGTTGCAAGTCTCAACCCAAAGAAAAATTGGTATCCCATGATCATGCAACATGGCTCTCACAACCCCAACAATGGCCCTATTCTTCCTCTTAGCAACCCCATTCTGTTGCAGGTTGTAAGGAACATTCAATTATCTCTTAATTCCTTCTCTAGCACAAAATTTATTGAAATCATTGGAGGTATACTCACCCCCATTGTTTGATCTCAACACTTTGATTTTCTTCCTTGTTTGGTTCTCCATAAGATATTTGAACTCTTGGAATGACTGGAAGACTTGTCCTTTGGTATTCATGAATAAAATCCAAGACTTCCGAGAGAATTCATCAATGAAAGTGACATAATACAAAAATACACGCAAAGAAGCAAAATACATAGGACCAAATACATCAGAATAAATCAAAACAAGAATACCTGCTACTCTGTTGTCACTACTTGGAAAAGCAGTCTTGGTTTACTTCCCAAGAGAACACCCCTTACAAACCTCTTGGTGATCTGCATAGAACTTCGGCACTCCATTCACTATCTCTCTCAATATCATCACAACCCCATGGTGAAAATGGGCCATCCTCCTATGCCATAACTCACAAAAGCCAATGTTGGTAGTACTATGCATCAATGCTCTAGCTAGATGAAACATGAGCTTGTACAAATTCTCATGCTAGATCCCAATTACTTTGGTTGAAGTGACACTGGATCCCTTAGGATACAAGAACACATTCCCATCACAAAACAATAACTCATATCCCCTATCCTCAATAGTGGAAACTGACACCAAGTTATTCTTCAAGCCCAAAACATATAGGACATATCTCAACAACATGGGAGGTAGAGACTCCCTTTGAAATGATACTATCCCACTACCAAGTGCCTTTACCACTGAGTCATCTCCAAGCACCACCTCAAGATCCCCAATATCTGCAAGATCTGTGAAATACTCAAAAACACTTATCAAATAGTGGGAGTCACCACTATCAATGTACCAAATACTAGTATATGATGCTCTAGAATAAAGACACGCCAACAATGAATACTATTTCTCGAACTTGTCAATAAACTCCTCCACATCTAATAAATTTGCAACTTGCTTCTTCTTCTTATTAGGACATTTTCCAACATAGTGTCCAAACTTGTGACATGAAAAGCACTTAACTTTGCTCATGTCCTTCTTCCCTTCACCTTTATGCTTGTTCCCACCCTTGGAACCCTTTTTGGACTTGTTCTTACCTTTAGTTGCACGTGTCACATTATCCTCTTCATTACCTGTGGATGAAATCCTATGCACATATCCTCTTCGAGTTTCCTTTTGAATGAACTCATCCCAAAGATGATCCCAATTGGGAAGATTTTCCCTTGCCACAATGCCCTCAACAAACAAAACCCATTGTTTGGTTACCACATTCAAAGAATTCCTCACAAGTTCAATGTCAGCAACAACCTCCCCAACAACACCAAGTTCATCCCCCATCTAAGTTATCTTGGTAAGATGGGTGGAAACACTTTCAGTCTTAGTCATTTTAATGCTCTTCAATTTCTCCCTCAATACCATTTTTCGATTTTCATTGGAACTCTGGTAAAGTTTTGTTAAGGAGCCCCTCATCTCATAGGAATTTAATTTCTTGATAACATGTGGAATCACATGGTCCTTAATGCCATCAATGAGCCTTAATGTTCTTTTTGGTGTAGGTGGCCAAAAGAGTAGCATCTGTAGGCACCGTCACGGGATTCATTTGTGAGTTCTCCACAATATCCCACAACTCACACTCATGCAGAAGCAACAAAATCCTCTCCTTCCATGAGCTGGAATTAGTAGCTCCATCCAATCTATCCTCAACCCTCAAACCGGTGGCCATTGACCCTCACAACTGAAACACAAGCCCAAAATTTTATGTCTGGTGAAGTACCTCTCTCTTCTAAAAATATATCATTCCTATGTGGTTGATATATCTCTGCTCTTTCCCACTTTCCGGCTCTGATACCATGTAGAAAAATCAGACCCCAACTCAGTTTCAAGTCTCAATGAGACAACATAGTTTAATTCCCAACCCACATTGCATTTTTCAGCTACAAATTAATTAGCGGAAAAATATAGCTCATAAAATGAAACACATGAAGTCTGCTACAACAAATAGACAGAAATAAATGCACACCCAAAAAACTTGACACAAATATTATTGGTAAAAAATTAGACCCTGGAAAAACTCACAAGGGGAAAACCAGTGAGAGAGGGGAGGATTTTATTTTTCAGAGCTCATAGAGAATTTTCTTACAACAATCATCTTCAACAAATTAAATACACATACTTATCTCATTTTTTGTGCCCACGCACAATATAGAAAACTGAGCCAACTAGCTCCACGATTTCTATGCCCAAAAATCTGTACATAGTACAATTGTCACAACATTAAATGATGTATGATCTCCCTCAAAATTTGTGCATGTCTGCTGATAAAAATTTCTAGAAATTTGAGGTTGCTCTCTTCCTCTACTTCTGTGCCAATCTCTCCCAAAAATGAGTGCAACCTTTATCCTTGATTTATGTGCCATTGAACTATTGTATGGATTGCTCAGAGTCTATACGATACAACCTAATACTTTATGTACCTTCCTCCTCAATTTCTATGCAACAACTTGTCTTAGAATTCGTGCATGTTCTAGGAAGTTCACCCTCCTTCTCCTTAGTTCAACTCTCTCTCTCTTTTAATCTCAAATGCTCATGAAGAATGCCAAAAGTGGGGTGCCCTCCTTTCCCTAATTTAACTCAATGAGGAATTTGAAGATTCACATGATCTAATGGTGGAGATTGAGTTAGATCAATGGTGATGATCAAAAGACTCTTTAGTCACCTACTTCATTAACTTTTCATAAAGTCACTTTCAGTTTCATATCTCATGAAATTAATTCACTAGGGACCATATTGGACACTTTCTCACCCCTAGGCATCTAAGTGATGAGAAACACTTGTCCTTGGTAATTTTTAATTAATTTAACACAAACTAGGTTTGAACTATAATCCTTCACCTCCTTTTCCTCTTGTCTTGTTTTTTGTTTCTTTTCTATTGTACATTTTTTTCTTATATCTTCCTTTAGATTGTATTTTATCCACAAAAGTCTCTTCATCATACCAAGCTTGAGGTGCATGTTGTATCTCTTTGTGACCAAACGACATTTTCATCTCGTGTTCAAATTTAAAGCCTTTAGTTGGTTTGAATAAAGGCCTCTTATCCCTTGCACCTCAATCTTGGACTAAGGAAGATAAAAAAAATTAGGAATAATACAAACACCAAAGGACATTTACATCTCATGTCCCAAGTTGAAGCCTTTAATGTTTCTGAATAAATACATTTTCATCCTTGCTTTCTCCAACTCACTTATGATATGGCCAACAATGCCTTGTGCCAAGGTCTCTACCATTCCTTCTCTAGAATTATTTTCTTTCCCCAAGTTCTTCACATTGTCATGTATTACCTCTATAAACATTTTCACCTACACCTTAGGATCCTCTTTTTCCTATGTTATCTCTTCTTAATCAACTTGATTCTTTTTTGAACATGTGAATCTTTTCAAATGTTCATGCTCCTTGCAAATAGAGCACCTTAATGGGGTGTACACATAATCAATTTCTTGTCGATAAGACCAACTTCCTATTTCTATATCCATAGTGTCTAGGGGTCCACCACCTAAATTCAAATCTACATAGTTTTTTTTCACTAAAGCAACTTCCTTCCTTAAGGTCTTTTCATAATGTCGGGAAATTTCCCCATCCTATTTCTTATAGCTCTAAGTAATTCCATAGGAAGGTAGGCAAATTTCACCCAAATTGCCACAATCTTTGATGTCACCCCGAGTGAATAAAAATAAGGATGTCATTATTTCAAGGAGAGAATGGCATTATCCCAATACCACTTCCCTTTCCTTAATTGTTCATATCTCTTCAATTCTCAAAAATAAAGGTTATCCATCATTTAGCTAGAATAATATGGAAAATAGGTTTGTGCCCCCATTGTTGTGTCCATAGCTTATTAATCCACTTTGAAAGGGTTTTATCACATATTACTCTTATGTGGAATTCTCGTATAAGGGTCATATCCAAATTAAGGACACCTAATTCATGACTACATCTTCCTTTAATAAGAGTTTCATCTTTTCCTTCAAGGGTTTAATGTAAAATTGTTTTCTTCTACTTCTAGGGTATCCTCCTTCCCTCATATTTCTCTTCCCTTTCTCTCTTGCACCCCCTCCAACTAATTTTTCCATGGAAAGGTTTTGAAACCATGAAACAAAGAAATAAGAATATGTGAACTTACCTCCTAGAGATCAAACAATTCTTTTGGGTCATCGAGAGTTTAGTGTTGAGCTTCTTCTTCACAAGATTTGTTTAAATCCTTAACCATCTCAATCCATTTCCTCTCCTTATTAATATTTTTGATGCTTAGTTCCTTTCTCCTTAGGGATTACTTTGGATATTGAGAACGAATTGAAAGGATTAGGGACCTTATGGGTGGTTCTTCAAAAAATGAGCTCCCATTTTTCCTCATCATGAAGTCATAGATCCTATTCTTTCAATGATTATGAACCGTGTATTCTTTTAGGTTAGCACTCAAGTTCAGTCCATAATTACCCTCCTCATCTAATGAGATATATACATGGTACTAGATCAAATCTCTCCATAATTTTATCTTAATAGTAATGAGATCACTTCTGAGCCTAAGTGGACCCAGGATTCCACTAAGTGATCGAGAAACTTAGGGTATGGGGTAATTTTTGGTTTTTTTTTGTTGACTTTAGGTCATAAAACTTTCCACCCCATAGTAATTTCCTTAGTTCCGAATTAAACTTAGAATCAAGCTTAAGGTTAGGTTTTTCCACCTCCAAAACCTCTCACTCCTCTCCTTCCGTAGAACCCCATACATGCAAAATTTCTTCTTGTAACAAGAAAATATAGTTTTTGCATAGAGATTTTAACAAATCCAAAGTGAAGTTCACTAGTTCTTGTTCCTCCTAATACATTTTTCTCGCTAAATTAATTTTATATTATTATTACTATTATTGTTAAAATATTTTGGTTACATTAGTGTAATACTTGTATGGACATTGAAAATTATTTTCAATGATCAAGAATCAAAGTAAGGTTTGGTTTATTTCATCTGATACAAGCTTGATTATCTAAGTGTTAACTCGAACTCTCACTCTAATTGACAATTACTATAGATTATTGGTGAATATATGCTAACTTAAATAAGGTGTTTATTGTTTCTTTATGATACAAGTTGTCATGTTCAAGATTAAATAGGAATATAAGGTATCATTCCAAAATCAAATTTTATTTATAGTGTTTTTTAAGCTTTGGCTAAAATTCTAATTAAAATATGAGTCATTTTATGTTTTCTCTAATATTTCACCCCACCCCATCCCCACTCCATATATAAGAGATAATTTTATAAAAACCAACCATAAAATTTACCAAAGTAACTTGCAATCCTTTATTATTTATTATTTGTTATTTATGATAAATTTGCATACCACATCATCAAATGAAATTTAAATTTTTATCTTTCACAAGGAGGTTCTGTTCCATCAAATTCTTTTAAAGTGTTCCACAACATCATTTTTTGGATTCACTTTCGCCTAGCCAAGTTTTATCTAGATATTTAACATTATTTAGATATTTAATATAAATTGATTTAAATGGAATTATGTTATTATAAGTTATTTACATTCTAAACATATATAAATAAATATTGATGATTTTTCCTACAAATAAATATTAATGATATTTTCCTATCAGTTTTTTTATGTATTTTTTTCTATCATATTTTAATGAAATAAGTTAATAAAATCAAAAAAATTGTGAGTATATTTTTTTAATAAAATAGAATTTTATCTCAATTCATTATTTTTTACAATTTGGACAATATTTTCATTTTTTTTTATTCTGTCTCATTAATTTTATTAAAAATAATGATTGCCATTTATTTTATCATATTTATTTAAAAATCACACTAAATTGTAATGAGTAAGAATCGGTCCAAACATTAGACTGTTGCGTTAGTTAATTGTGTAAAAAAATAGCAACAAGATAATCTTTGATTACAATTTTACAAATTACCATTTAAACTTAAAAGTGGAAAAAATATTTAAGGGGATTTTTTAA
>SNQJ01S0014036.1:146715-159910 GCA_010110895.2 Picea sitchensis
TATGTGTTCTTCCTCCCATCATGAATCACATTTATGTCATATTTCCACGGTCTACCCAGCAATAGATGAAAAACATCCATGGGAATGACATCACAGAGTATTTCATCTTTATACCCTCCTATTTTAAACTCAACTAAACATTGCTTAGTGACATTTACCTGATGTCCTTTTTGCAACCACGAAACTTTCTATGGGCTTGGATGATCAATCGTCTCCAACTCCATTTTTTCTACCATATCTGTTGAAACGAGATTATCCGTGCTACCACTGTCTACAATAACTTGACATTTCTAGTCTTTGGTTTTGCACGCAATCCGAAAAAGTTTGTTTCTTTGGACTAAACTCTACACCTCCTTCTCTGGTGTCAAAAGAGATTTTCGCATCATCAACAATCTTCTGCCTTCAGCATCCTCTGCCTCAACATTTCGCCTTTGTGCTTCGGTAATGTGAGTCTCTCCTTCCTCTTTCTTCTTGTCTAGACATTCATAAGACTTGTGTCCGACCTTTCCGCACGTGAAGCATTTTATCACTCCACCTCTTCCTCTTCCTCTACCTCTAGTACGAGGAAAAATGTTGTTATTAGCATCCTCTCCTTTCTGATCAGCATACTGCCCTCTCTGTGAGCTTCCACCTCTCTCAGTTTGAGTCTGAGGTTTCTTCCAGTCTTCCTTGGGTTTCTGATTTCTATCCTGGGCAACTGATTTGCCTCTGGCTTGACTTCTGCCTCGACCTCTTTGACCTTGTTTTCGGCTCAGCTTCTCTTCCGCCTTTAGATCCATTTGGTAAGCATCTTCCACCGTTTGGATGGTCATCATGCTCATCTCATCCTAAATTTCGTATCTCAGGCCATTCATATACCTGGAAACCTTTTCATCATTACTTTCACGGTGACCTGCTCTGATGTTCAGCCTGTAGAACTCTTCAATGTACTCCTTCACTGTCATCATCTTTTGTCTCAAGTTATGCATCCTTTGAAACAGAGAAATTTGATAATCTCTGGGAATGAATTTCTCTTTCATCTTTGCAATCATCCTATCCCAACTCTTGATTTTCTTCTTACCTTGGCAACGTCTATCATCTTGCAGTTCATCCCACCACAATGTTGCATGTCCTTTAAGTCTCGTGACAACATGTTTGACCTTCTTGTCTTCTTCGACATCTTCATAGTCAAAATATGTGTCCATAGCTCTAATCCAGTCTAGAAGCTCTTCAGCATCCAAGTTTCCCTCATAAACTGGAATGTCCATTTTGGCTCTTGCACTCATTCTTGCAACAACTCTAATCAAGCGTTCATTTTCTGCATCTTCTGCTGAAATTTCTTTTTCTTCATGTCCAGTGTCATCTTCACTTTCGGACTCACTGACATCTCCAATATCAGCTGTGTGCCTTTGTTTTATTTCCACATCCACGAGTCTGGCGCGAATGTCATGCAAATCTCTTTCCACTTCTGGATTCTACACCTGCCTGCCCCTTCCTTCTGGCATTTCCCTTTCCTCTGGCGGATCGGGTGTTTGCCTGTCTCTTCTCCTCGGCGGCATGGATGAAATTCCTTCTCGCTTTTCCTGCCTAAAATATACAAACAAGAATCAGGCTCTGATACCAGATGGTGCAAACCCACTCGGCCCTCAGGTCGAGGATCCGCTTACAGGATCGTTCTTCGTTTCCCTTTGAGCCAGATCGGCTCTTTCAATTCCCTACTTGAATCTTCTTTCTTTTGATCCACGGGTCCTTTTGGAAGCTTCCTTGACGCAAACGGCACTAGGTGCAAGCTCCCCCTTCTCCACGTGACCACCGTCTAGGCTTCCCACTAGCGCTTCTCGCCTTTCGCCACTCCTCAAATCGAAAGGTTGGACTTTCATCCCCTTATCTTACGAACCCCCAAGACATGAAAAGTCAATGGGGTGTTGACTCTCTTCAATGAAGAACGCGTGTCCGCCTGTCTATTCCACGGGCCCACCTTGTGATTCTGCCACATGTTCCTTATGCTCCACTTCGCACTTCGTCACTTCACTCCCCGAAGTACTGTCTCATTTGTATCACGACACCCGAAGTGCCGAGATCCCAAACTCCTCAATACTTCTTATCGCAGCTCGTGACTTCTCCTTCTAATCTTCAACTCGTCAACTGTCGAATTCTGACACGTCATCCACGCAGTCCCACAACAAAACTTCTTTCCCTTTCAGGACTTCGCCTTTTGCAACCTAGAGTACCCAACCTTTGGGCTCTCACCTCGCGAACCTCTGAGTTCGCGAGATCTCTAGATCTCTACCACTTGTCCTCCCCGGATGGACGGCTCTGATCCACTCACCACTTGCTACTCGCCTTTCGCGACTTCGCGAACCTTAATGCAAAACGTTCGACCCTTCAACTCACGAAACCCCTAAATGATATTTCATGAGCAATCCAACGACCCTGGCTGACTTGGATCCTACGGGCCTGATTTCTTCTGAGCTTACGCTTGAGGAAATCTTGTCGTAATGTACTTGCTTCTCTGCAAGATCTGACGGCTCTTGTGACTTCGCAAATTCTTCTCAAAGAATTCCAACCGTCCGTTTCTTCCTGGACAATTCATGTGAATTTAACCAAGTATTTCTCCACGGAACTTACCCGCCTGCAACGCAAACTTAATACGCCTCCTTTCAATGCCTCAAGGCACCAACCTTCTGTGATTTTATTCGACAACTGCGAAGACCCTATCCCTCCTGAGCTTTCTCCAACTCCGAGTCTTAAAGAAGACTCCTGCACGCACTCCTTGCGGCGAATCCTTCAATTACTTCAAAGAATTGAAGTCCTTCGACTCTGCGCACTCCCTGCAGCAGTAGTCCTTCAACAATTTCTCAGGTTCGCAAACTCTGAGACTTTACTCGGCCTGTGCACACCTTGCACGGATCCTATGCTCAACTTGCACTTCTGCGAGAATGAGAACAATTGTTATCTCTCTTGATCTTTTCAGAGATGAACTCTGACTTCTGTCAATGCACTCCTTGCGGACAAACTTCACTGCACTCCTTGCAGGAATTTTACTCGCTCAGGCAGAGAAACAATTGAAACTCATTCCTTACTCTCCTTCCCAGATTTCAAACATTTAACAAGAAATCATACACACATGGCATAAACAAAAAATGCATGACAGAAGGAGTAAAACATTCATAAGCATAACATTCAACAATGCATACACAGAGAATATATGAGAACCATGAGTCTGCATCAAGGATTTTTGTATTAATCCAGAACTTCTGTACATGGAATTCTTCTACACAGCTCTCTGCTTCTTCTCTTCTCTGCTCTATCTTGACAATCATGTTACAACTATACAATGAGGGTGTCTATATCATGTTTCCCTCTTGTGCTCTAAAACTGTCTAATCTAGAATTAAATTCTATCTACCTACATTCATTACACATAAAGGCTCCTATCTACTATGGACGAGAGCGGATCGCTCAAGGTCCTTTTACAATAATACAAGCATGCCTCCACTTNGGTTCGCAAACTCTGAGACTTTACTCGGCCTGTGCACACCTTGCACGGATCCTATGCTCAACTTGCACTTCTGCGAGAATGAGAACAATTGTTATCTCTCTTGATCTTTTCAGAGATGAACTCTGACTTCTGTCAATGCACTCCTTGCGGACAAACTTCACTGCACTCCTTGCAGGAATTTTACTCGCTCAGGCAGAGAAACAATTGAAACTCATTCCTTACTCTCCTTCCCAGATTTCAAACATTTAACAAGAAATCATACACACATGGCATAAACAAAAAATGCATGACAGAAGGAGTAAAACATTCATAAGCATAACATTCAACAATGCATACACAGAGAATATATGAGAACCATGAGTCTGCATCAAGGATTTTTGTATTAATCCAGAACTTCTGTACATGGAATTCTTCTACACAGCTCTCTGCTTCTTCTCTTCTCTGCTCTATCTTGACAATCATGTTACAACTATACAATGAGGGTGTCTATATCATGTTTCCCTCTTGTGCTCTAAAACTGTCTAATCTAGAATTAAATTCTATCTACCTACATTCATTACACATAAAGGCTCCTATCTACTATGGACGAGAGCGGATCGCTCAAGGTCCTTTTACAATAATACAAGCATGCCTCCACTTAATGAATTCATTAATATTTCAAAACATTTTCAAAAAATGTTCTCGGTGCTTTTCCAGTTGTCTCTTATCTCTGCGTTGTCTCGTTGTTGGCTATGCTTGCACACCCTTGCGATGCTCCTGCATCATAGGATTTCAAGTTTACATGCTTTGGACTCTCTTATTCTTTAATGGCGTCTTTATTGGTCAAGTGGTCAGTTTGTTGTAATAAGTATTAAGATACAACCATTAGGGTTGCAACACAACTATCTTTCTCAACAAGTTTTCTTCACTTTTGACTGCTGAAATTTGCATGTAAGCAATGAATTTTGATCTACTTTTCAAGAGATATAGATTAGGTGGCTTGTTTGTTGATTTTGTTGGTTAAAAGTTGCTTATGTAGCAAAAAATTCTACAACCATAGGGCTATCATAATTATTTGTTGATAACACTCTCTTACAACCCTCCTTTGGCATCAAAATCTTGGTTTAAAGATTGGAAGATTGTTCACTAATTATAAGTTTTTTTATCCAATATCGTTTGCTAATTTTAATGGTCTAATTTGTAGTTGTTATAATTTCATTGTTGTCGATATATCATTGTTATATGCTGCAATTTTGGGACAATAATATTTCTTGTTGTTTTCCCTCTTGTCTTGGGGCTTATTCTACCACATATTGTCTTGGTTTTGGTTGGTTAACATCTATTTTGCAGGTACTATCAATTGGAAATTCATTCCTTTATTTATACTCATCCTCCATCAAGCCTCAAGACCTTCTAGTCGTGACCTATATGGGTGTTTCCTTCAGCCCTTGGCCTCTCCCCTTGAAATCCCCCTAGGGTAACCCAGGAAGCCTCCCTTGTGTTGGACTTTCCCATCACTAAAATGAGGAGGATATCTATTGAGGTGATAGTGATAGGTGTCCCCAGCTTTGTCTCATACTTGTTGCTTGGTTTGGGATTTTCCCAAACTACAAATTGTGAGATAACAATATAAACCATCGGGTTATGTGTATGACAAGTAGCATTAACCATTGGCATTAGGTATTTTGTGTCATAAGTTGCATTAACCTTTTGTATGGCGTCATTTGTTGCACATGTTGGATCAACTATGTTTTCAAGTTGTTTCTCCTTTTGAATTAATTTTAGTTCAAGTGCTTCAATCAATTTATCCTTCAAATCAATTTGATTGTGAAGATCAATTACCTAATTATGCAATTCATATAAGGAGTCTTGTAATTCTTTGATTTATAGATTGGCATTTTGCAAATGCTTTCCTCCTTCACTTGTGAGGCTCGCTTGTAATCGTTCACTTGTACTTGTTTCTTTTCTATCACACTCACTTGCTCTTATGTCACACTTAGGGTGTCGAGTAGTATTGATCATGCACCCCAAAGTGTGATTTTTTACAATGATTAGACTTTGAAAATGACCTCATTATTCAAATTTCAGGTAGATATTTTTTTGTCAATTTTCACACTTGATTTTGAAAGGGTTTACAACTCCGCCCTTTTAAAATTCAATGACACAACCTTATGCTTCAATTTCAATTACTAAACAAACTTAAGAACAAAAAGACACTTGACCTATCTTGTTATGGATCAATTGAAGCATATTTTACATGGACCACAGATAATTATCACCTTTGAACTTTAACAATGCTCAATGAAGATACAAGGAATAAAGAACTCTTAATCCTCTTTATTACATGTTTTGAATGACCAATATTTTATGTTTTGTTACTCAATGTGTATGGTGTTTAAATGATAAATTGCAATTGTGTTTTTAAATGTCAAGAAAAAAAAGAAAAAAAAATATTAATCACAAAAACATCCACCATCACACACAACGATAGATATCCTTAGACCCTCTTATTCCAATTTCAAACCAGGTCTAAAACAAGGAGCTAAACAAAAATGATTTTATTACAAGTACTCCCAATGACAATTATGTGACCATGTACAATTTGAATACTTCAGCCTATTTTCTCCTTCATGACACTTTAGGCTTATGAAAAAAAGCAATTTGATATTCAACCATTCTTTCATAATACTTCAACTTTACTCTTGAAAGCATTACCCATGCTTCTTTTTTATTTACACCAATTGCAAGACTTCAGATTGCATTGTCAAAAACATTTTATGCTTTTTTTTTTTTTTTTTTGACCATGTGGTAATTGTCAAAAATACTATGCTTTTTTTTTTTGACCATGTCATTTAAATCACTATTCACTTATTCATTTTGTATTAGTTTTAAGTTTTGTCTCTTTTCATGGGATATTTGTCTGAAATTTGAAAAGTGATTGTTGGATCTGTAGATCTGAGTAGTTATTTCTATATAATTCGGGTGCTCCAGAGGTTTTTCAGCACACTGAATCCATTTCTGCATTCAAAAATTCAATTATTTATGTATAATTCCGGTGCTCCAAAAATTTTTCAGCATATTGAATCCATTTCTATATTCAAAAATGCAATTTAAAAAACAGAAAATTGTGATTTCGTACAGATTTAAATCATCAAATTCCAACAAAAAGAACCAAACATAAAACAGTAAAACAACACCTTTTATTTTTACCAAAATTACAAGACTAGACTCTCACATTTTTTCTGCTTCAATTTGAGGGAACAAAATGTGTCACAAGACTTGATGCCCACGTAGAGAATCTAAAAAGTTGATGGTCATAACGGGGAGAGAGTGATGGTGGAGTCGATGCAGACGGTGCCGACCGTGCTTTGCTTGATTGCGACCTGCGTTGAGTTAGACGTCCCCTATTCTAAGCGTTGGGAAGGGTTTCAACTTGAAGGTGAAATGGCAGGGGGCTTCCAAAATTCCATGGAAGAATATGGCGTGGGCGACATAGTTTGGGCCAAATCTCAGAAGAGAAACGACCTCGCGTGGCTTGCCAAATATCTTTGCTATTGCATGTCCAAATGGAGGTAGATTTGTTATTTTATTGGTGTAGATAACATCATTATTCTGTGATGAATCACTACCATGAAGCTTGGATTCCTGATATTTTATGGAAAATTACCACGGTGCTATCATGCCCTTAAGACTAAAGGTTTGATACCATGTTAATAAATAGAGAAAGTAAGAAAAGAGACAGGAACTTGGTGGAAAAGGTTTTAAGCCATTCTCAACATATTTACTCATCTCATGATGTCAATTTATAGTACATGTAATTGACCACTTTTATATTTAGATATTATTAGCCCCTCATCAATGGATGATGACAACACCTTATCACTAAATAATGATGGAAACTTATAAGAATGCGGTCTCAAACTTTGTGATTGTTTAGGGATTCACAATCTAACAAATTACAAGTCTCCCCCTAAAATAACATTATCCCCTTTTATGCAGTTGATATTATCAAAGGAATCCCATAACAACTTTCTATCCCCATATGTACCATACAAGTTGATGATTTTATAGACATTTCTCAAACTTTTAGATGTGCATTCCAACAAAATTCCAACATTCAAAAAGGAAGAAGATAAGGCATCTATGTTGCAATTCCATCTTGTCACTAAACCACCTAACCAACCTTCAACATCCATAGAGATAAAAGACCAATCCTTTAGAACAAAAGACAATATTTCCACAACCTTCTTCCCTTCACACATAGTTTCTTGGATTAATATAATGTCAAGCTTGTATTTACTTAGAAAACTTTTGAGCGATAATTTTTTCTTTGCACCCCTCACCCTCCCACATTTACGGATAGGAAAATCATGAGGGAAATCTCTCTAAGGCCATCCCTTCTCTAAGGCCCCCCTTTATGGTTACCATTTTCCTTCTTTCACTTCCTTGATTTTTTTTTTTGGTTAAGGAGCATAATGATTTTCTAGAGACTATTGAGGAATAACCTATGTCATTGGTCAATCCTCCCTCTATTTATCTCCATTCATTCAAGATTACTTCCTTCTTGGATATCAAACTCTATCTAGACCTACCTTTTCCTTTAGGAGAAGCCACCCCCTCACTAGATAAATATACACTCGAGGATTTAGCTTTGGAGACCTAAGAACCTATGGGTTTCCTTTTAGGTTTATGGACTCAAGTTTGGGACCCTTCTTGGAGCTCTGAATTACCAATGATATATAAAATTCTCATGTCCTTACCCCTTTGACTAATATTTCCCTGAATCTTCCACTAAACTATTTTTCTACTAGGAATTTACCGTTACAAGGCTCAGGTAACTGAGAATCCAACCTTAGGTTCCTAGCATCGGAGGACTTAGAACTAGATGAATTCAATATATGCTTCATTTATAAGGTTTTTCAATCTACAAGGCATTTTGAGCCTCTCACTCCCTTCCCCCTAGGCTAGGAATACTCAATATCTTCCTCTAAGAAAACTGTACCTTCCAACAAATTTCTAGGACGTGGATTAAGAAATTGGTCTAACATACCTTCCATAGAAGTATTGTATACTTCAACCTCCAGTTGGAAAGAGTCAAAGGATTTGGAGTGTGACTGATTTTATGAGGGAAATTCCTTGACCTTGTTGACCTTTAAATATTTAGGGGTAGACATATTCTCTTTATGGCCTGGAAACATCTTGGAAATTTTGAGTCCCCTCATCATTTCTCATCCAAACCCAACAACATTTTTGCTACACACAACCTCTCCAAACATGGCCTACACCATAACATTTCAAACAGATAAACAAAACCCTTCAATAGTCCAACCTTTTGACATACACCCTATCTCCCCATTCAATATCAGTCTCCCCGGGTAAGCCCTTGCAAAGGTCCAACTTGAACAAAACCTCAATCACTTTTATGTTTATGTAAGACTCAAACCGCTCCTCAAGACTCATGAATTTACCTAAACCATTACCCAATGGTTATAGAATCTTCATTTTCCATAATTCCATCAAGAGCTCGAGAATTAGCACCAAAACCAAATGTTTAAAGTTTTCCTTGAGGCATGGATCAAATCCCAACTTCCAAACGTTTAACATTAACACAAACAAACCCTAGAACTATTATTCCCTCATAATTAATTTTGCATCCTCCTTTTACTTAAATTCGAAGGAGAGTTAACCTCAAAGAAAAATGTGATATTTCATATACTAACCTAATATGTCAATCCAATTTTCCTCTAAGTTAACACCTTTGCAAAGACTGGCCTTTCACTTGTTTATCCCTAAAGCACCCAGTAAGGGCATTTTCCATCAAAATTTGAACCACCTTGAAGCATGTGTCTTTTACCAACACCATTTTAACTCTATCCTTCCTTCTCCTAATGCATTTCTTCTTTCCTACCTTTCTTTTATGATCTTCCTCTCCTTCCTCTATTCACCTTTCACCTCTCAACTCATACACTGAGAGTGATCCAAGCCCTCTTCCTTGATCAAACTCAAAACCTTCCTTTCACCCTTCTCGCACAATTTGGGTCCTATATCCTCACACCCCATACACCATATCCCTTTTCCTTTGGCTCTCTACTAAGATGAGAAAGGGTTTTTCCTTCATACTAAAACACAAACTATATCATTATTCCCCAATGCTCCTATCACTATCTAGAATATTCCTTGGTCAAAATCATTAATAATCTAAAGGGTCTCATCAATGCAATTGGGTCCTACCTTCGTACCTTCATCCCATTCAATCCACTCACACCATCCTTTTCCATGATATCCGAGCTCATCCCAAAGAGGATCATTTCCCATAGTCGCGTTATGACTTCCTAACATGCCATGACCAAAGGATAGTTCTTCATTATAGGCCCTAGAACCTCACCAAATTTCTACCAACTCCTCATGAGTTCTAAATATTGTTCTAAGGCACAACTCACCCATATCATCATAATTAATCAACTCCTCCTCCATAGTGTCACCTCAGGGATCCATATTTCATTTACTCAATAACAATCAGAACGTGTGAAGGAATAAATGAAGGAAAAACACCAGGGCATCACTAACCATCCAAAGATAAAATCAACATACATTCATCATATATATCTTCATAGTTTCCTACATGCTATTTTTGAGCGTATTACAAGCAATACTATTTCCTAACCAACCATGATTTCACTGTGTTTTTTCTTTGGTGAGTTGAGAATGGAATATTCCAAACTATTTTAGAAGAGCATATTGGTTTTTTAATAAATATGCATATTCTTGATTCTGTGGGGTGGCTCAAGAAGCATTACAATTAATCAAGACTAAGAATACCTAAGCCATAGGATTTAATTCATATCTCTCCAAACCTTATGTAATGTCCCTCCTTATGGCTGATATAAATTTCTACTTGTTGTTGTTATGTTTTACTGAATATATAGGTCATGACTTTCATTAAATAGTTTTCCAATAACCTCAAATCCCCCCTCTAACAATCTTGTTTTGACTGTTGTATATTTTAATTTTTTTTTGGCTAAGGACTATTGACAAACACTTTCGTAGCATACCCCAATGCCATTGTAATTACCTTGTTGTTGTGGTGGTGGTGTTTTAAGTGTTCTTTTAGTTCATGAATTATGTCAAACACTTTGGTTACAAACCCAAATCCATGGTAAAATACCCCTAGTTGTTGTTTGTATTTTTTGCTTGTTGTTTGAGTTTCTTGTTGTGGTTTTCAATAGATAAGCAAGATTTAATACCAATAGGAAAGTCTTTATTTAGCATAAAAAACAAAGGTTACAACATGACAATAAACCATCAAAATTCTACAACAGGATTTAATATAGAAAATATGATATGAGTTTGTTTTACAATATGACATGTGTAATATTTGGAAACATATTGAAGATTAGTTCAACCCCCACAAGAGATTGCAACCCTTCAACACTGTTTATGTGGCCTCCATCCAACAAGAAATCGTCTCTTCAACCAAGAAACTCGCCTAGCATTGAGGAACTCAGCCTAGCAATGAGTTAATTAGTACCGCAAGAGATCTTTGCCTCCCAATCAGAAAATACTCAGCCCAAAATCGCCCAACAATGAGGAACTCGACCCATAAGTGATTTAAATCGACCGACAAGGGATCTCTGCCTCCCAATCAGCAAAGAACTTGGCCCTTAACAAGGAATTTGGCCCGCAACGAGAAAATTCGACCCTGGAAATGAATTTTTCCCTCCAACAGAAAGATGCTCAACCTCTACAATGAGAATGACAAACTCTCTACCAAAGTATGGTCCACATAGTAACAAACTCAACCTCACCAACAAACATGACCTGCACACTGGAACATGTCCCATGTATAAGAGGATTGGTTGTTGTTAGATGCACATGACCTCCACACCAAGAGAATATTGTTGCACAATGGAACTCGTCCCTTTGCTAGAAGAAGCTTGGTGGCTGCTAAGAAATCAGTCCATAATAAGGGATACAGCTTCCCATAAGAGTTCTCAATCCCTATATAAGAGAACTCGACCCTCTCAAATGTATTATGCCTTCTCACTAAAGAAATTGGCCTCCACTCCAAGGAAACAACCTCTGCAAGAGAAGAACAACCTTCCACTCGAAAATTGATCTCCTCCAAGACAAACTCAGCTCCCACAACAAATTCCTCTACAATTAGATGTGATGGATCTCCTAAACAGTAAACACAAGTGGAAGATATGAATGATGTCCCCTTCTAATGGCTAGGGTGGAATATTTCACCACCGAAACCTGATCATCTAGGGTGGAAACTTTCACCACCGAAACTAATCCAAACAAGGGTTTCACTCCAAACCCCAAAGGCTCCAAGAGCTCTCCAAATCATTTTTTTATAATCATCAACATAATGAGAGAATGAGCTCTCATCTTTATTTTATCGCCCCTTTCACCTTTTTGCTAACCCTTTTACATTTTTTCTGACACTTTTACATTTTTACCCTCAAGTGACTTTTTAATTTATTTTTAGTAAAATCACTTTATTAATTTATTAACCCTTTTACTCCAAAAAGTGATTTATTTGACTTTAAAGAATTTATGGTCTCTGGAAGTCACTTTTCATCCTCTCCAACATTTAAAGCTCTTCCTTTAAATTCCAACGAGCTATTACACCAAGGTACCCCTCTTAGATAATTGATTAAAATCACAACCTTAGTGTAATCCATTAAATTATGATCAATAATGCTCCCAAATTATGGGAACAGTCGAAATGCAACAGAATCAAAATATGACTATGCAGGAATGATCTTGACGATGAAATATGATAAGTGGACCACTGAAAGAATCATATAACTCCTAAAAACCACCCAAGATCACTATTAACCTCAAATTACCCCTCTGGCCAAGCTAACATAAAACCATAACGTCGTCTCCAACTATGGAGCAAGGGAATCCAAAAATGGGGACATTACACTTTATGATAGGGAAACTTGGTTGTATATAAGGTTAATCCTCTTCCACATAGGATGTTGTTTTCCTTTTTTCAATTGGATAATGAATTATCTCAATTTTGTATCCTTCTTATTACTAATCAATGGGTCAACATTTGGTTTTTTAAAACCTATTAAATGTTTTTGGTAGGGGTTCCCTTTGTCTCCTCTCATATTCCTTATTCTAGAAAAAGGTCTAAGACAAATGTTTATGGAGTATGTGAGGAATGGATCAATCAAAGGCATAAGTATTGGAAGGAAATTGGCTTTGTCACATCTATTGTTTATGGATAATGTCCTGTTATTTAGAAACAATACTCTAAGGGAAGCTCTCAAACTCGAGGAGATTATGGATTTATATAGTAAATACAAGAGGATGAAAATCGATGCCTAGAAATCTCTTCTCACTTTCAATAGAGTTCAGTAGGGTCAAGAAGTCATAATAACAATATTTTTTTCAAAGAATTGAATTTAATAAAGGATTCAAATACCTTGGGTTTATGCTAAACCCCAATGATCATGGTTTCAATGACTATATATGACTATACCAGAAAGGATTGCAACTAGGTGTAATTGATGGTTGTCCATTGAAGGTACATTGTCTCTAGTGAAATTGATCCTTGAATCTATTCCTCTTTACTAGATATTAATGGTATTTATCCCAAAAGGAACGTTAGAAAAAATAAGGATAAAGTGTTGTCACTTTTTATGGACATGAATATGTTGGAATTATTAATACAACTGAGGGGGGGGGTGAATCAGTTGTAAGTGATCTTAAACAATTT
>SNQJ01S0014037.1:0-23047 GCA_010110895.2 Picea sitchensis
AATAGCTGAATTGACAAAGAAAGAACTATGCATTTCCTTGTTGGATTTGAGCAATGACCCACTTCAAGTTCTCTTCAATATAGTTTCTCAAAGGGGCGATGTTGATGTCATTGAAGATTTGAATGTTGAAAACTTAATTTTATAATTCGCTTAGATCAATTGAAAGTTTGCACGGAGTTTCATCGATGTCTGCATTCTATACCAAATATTGAACTAGTCAGTTGTGCACCTTTTGTTCATGATATTCAATAATGATGTAAAATTTTTGTAAAGACAAGGCTTTCAAATTATCAACTTGTTTATCAAAAGCTTTCTTGGTTGACGCTAGTGAGTTGAGGATTAAGCTGGGGTCCTGGAAGCCATTTGTGTTTCCTGCTAAGTCTATTTTGGTGAGATTTGTCAATAATGTTTCTTTCTTTGATATTGCTTGCTCACATGACTAGACGATGACATACAAATTTTTCACTTTCTCTTTCCAGCATACTTCTAATTGAGTGAGTCTTTTATTGGAAGGGAGATCATGTTGTCATCTTCTGGTCTCTGCCATGTTGTTGACATGAAAATCAAAAGGGATGACCGTGTGCACATAGAAACTTTCTTCATTTTTTAAATCCATCTGCAAAAGTAAGAGCAAGTTATGTGCCCTGCTCCCCAGGGAATCCATATTCTGTGATGTTTCCCAAGCCTTCGTAATCATTTCCATTCTTTTGTTGATATTTTTCTCAACATATTCTCTATAGGATGTGAGGAAGCTGGAGGACCTTTTTAGATTTGTTGTAGGAGTGCACGTAGTAGCAGGAATTGTTATTCGCAAAGAACTGTGAAGTAATGACATAGAAAACAAAGCTTCCTCTAATTCCTTAATGTGGTTCTTTAGTCTGGCATTTTCGGCTTCATTGAGTCCAACGGAACCATGAAGAGCATCTCCAGTTGCCATGTGAAGTTGAGATATTTTGGATGCATGCATATTGGCAAGGTCAACTTCTGAACGATGTATTCTTTGGTTATTATTTAAATCTTTTTTTTCAATGATTAATTTTTTTTATTCGGATTCGAAAACAACATTCTGGAATACGAAGGATTCATCTTCTTAAAACATTAGGGTATCAACCATGTCCATTGAGTAGGTAGGCGGAATTTCATATGTGGGTTGATCAAGGTTGCAGAATATGCTTTCTAGATCAGCGTCAAGATCAATGTTTTCACTATAAGTTTCGGGTTGTTCTACCTCCCCTGCAATTCTTTTTCCCTTCTTATGCATGGGAAGGTCGTGAGGAAGATGTTCACTGTATTTCTACAAAACTGTTGTAGAGTTGGTGCCAGTACTTTGTCGAAATGTTGATTTTCTCCAGATGCTGCTTGAAATGAAGAACTGGACGGGACAATATAATCCCTCGGAAACATTGCTTCCATGCATGTGAATGGAAAATATCCTCATTAATGAAAATATCTATGCATGTTGTATGATGACCTGTTAGAAGTAAAACTTAATTATTGCATACTTAGAAGTGCGAAGGTGGCAGTTACGATGAAGAACGTTTAAGGAGTGAAGGTTTCATGAACGAACCAAGGTGGAGACGTGTGAATGACATTCCATGGTATTTCAAATTAAGACTTGGAAGAGATTAGAGGTTTCTGGAAAGAAGCAAGCTAGCGGTGTGTGAATTACATTCCATGGCATTTGAAATTAAGACTGGGAAGGGATAAGAAAACGCTTCGCATACATTATTGCATTGATGGAAAAATTTCTCGAGCCTTGCGCGCATCAATGATAGCTTAGACGGTGCCTGCACGATGATCTGCTAGCATTAAATATGTAGAAAGAAGACATATATATATATATATAAACACTATTTCTTATTATGCAGATATGCGAAGGTGACAGGCACGAGGAAGAAAAAGCAAGGAAGGAATGGCCAAGTGTGAAAGTGCATAATGAAACTGATGAGTTTACAATGCTGAGGCTACATGAGTCAGAATTGCTCAGCGAAGCAATGTACGAATGTCATTCCATACTTTGCCACTTTCGGGATGGCGGATTCTCGGACGGGCGGGCTCAAAAAAATGCCTCTATTGTTTGGTGTTCTATAAATAACACACACAGTTCCACGATATACAAATAAACAAGGGGACTTGTGGGTTGGCTTATATTTTATAGACAATTGACAGTTTCTCAATCCTAGGTTCTCGGGTTGGCGGGGTAAAACACGAGGGTCTATTGCTAGGTTACTTACAAATAGCTTATGAAAATAATTTGGCAAGCGGGTTTGCATTTTGGCCAGCTCAACATTCTACTCCAGGCCTGGCGAGATCCCAGAAATGAGAAATACATATCAAATATGCACAGATCCCTTATTCCATACTTAGCCACTTATTTGGATTGCGGACTTGGCTCTGTTCGACTCCCAGTGAATATTTCATAATTCATGTGCAACACCAACTCTGTGATTACCAGACTGGTGTGTGTAGAAATGAGGCAAAATTATATATCTACCTTTATTAAGTATCGACATCAGATTTCATACACCATGTACCCATATCGCATTCGATACTTGCGGGTTCTCGGGCGCGAGGGGTCAAAATAAAGCCTTCTATTGTTCCATGTTCTACAAATAGCACATATAGTTCCGCGATATACAATTTGACAGGCGGACTTGCGAGGTGGTTGAGATTTTAGAAGCCATTATTTGGATCGCGCAATTGCGAGCTGCACAATATGCCGCTAATGTTTCATGTCCTGCGAAACACTGTTATGGTTGGGCGATATAGAAATTCACAAGTGGACTTGTGAGGTGGCCAGCCCAACATTGCATCTATTGGATGGCAGATGTGCAGGGTAGTTGCCTCTATGCGCAAAAAAAAAAAAACATAGCTGCAAATAAGTTTGACAAACACAGAGAAACTAAACGAAAAACTGTTTACTGTGGAACATGGGCAGGAAAAGGGTGCACCTTTGCATGGTTTGGTATACGTGTGTGGGTAGGAGTTCTTTGTGTCCTCTGATTTTCCTGTCTGTTTCTATGAAGAAAAGTACAAAGAAAAATGGATATGAATATAAGTTCAGATGTTAAGAAAAAGGAAACTACTATGTACATATACAAAAAAAAAATAGAATACGTTGAATAGAGTCAGAAATAGTTTCTGGGAGGATGTACCTTTTTCTTTTTTTTCTGCACAATGTAAATTTTATAGTTTGAGTAGAACACCGTATGGAGCGATGTGTGTACAAATTAGAGATACAGATATCATTTGAAACATACAAATATGAGTTTGCAATAACTTTGATGTATATGTCATAATTCAAGTGCAATACCAATTGTATCGTGATCAGACAAATATGTGTCTAAGACAAACATATTGTATTGAGGAATGGGCACATTGCCCCGGACATGGTCAATTAGTGCATTTTGCAGATGGACTGTGTTATTCATAAGAAAGAGGAGACTGTATTTGCACATGTAGTTTTCGAATTCTTTTTTTCTGCCAGTATTTTGTAGCATATCGATATTGAAGTCTCCTACAAGTGCAATGGGTCCGTTCAGATGGAAATGGGTCAATGCATTGGAAATAACATGTACTATGTTGGATAATGTTGCATGGGGAGCAACATACAGATTCAGTATTGAAACTTCTGTTTCATAAGAAAAAAAAATTGCAAGCACCAACTCAACATTGTTTTCTTCGATATGTATATGGTCCAAAATTGGTAGATATTTTTTCACCAGTATCATGACNTGCAATTGTGATTTGGGAATTGTTTGTTCTGCGTGCATAATGCCATGTGTTTTTCTTGCAAGAACAGAATATCAGATTGCATTATATCATAGTCATTCAGTATATCATCCATGTGTGCATTTAACTTGCGTGTGTTAAGCAAGATAATTGATACAAATGAATTTGTTTATATGGATTGGAAATCATAATGCAGTTGCCATTTTGCGGTGGTCCTCATTCGTTCCATTTCAATATCAACTTTTTGTTTCACTTTGAAGTTATCTTTTTTGAGAGGACTTAATAAATACAAGGACTCTATGCTTTTAACACAGGACAGTGTTGTGTATACAAGTCCATGTATCCGAATTCCAGCAGGCTGAAAAGCAACTTTATCAAGTGTTAGTCCTTGTGATCTATGGATTGTACATACACATGAAAGTTTAATCGAAAATTGTTTTCGAATCTTCAGTTAACCTGTCTTTGCTAATGTGTATACTGGCTTCGATATTCACAAAATAGGTGTCCAATTGCTTCCAATATTTGAATTTTATAGATAAGAGAACTTGCTTGCTTTTCGCTTGCCTATATGTGGTTCATGGAACTTAATCCA
This sequence comes from Picea sitchensis, assembly GCA_010110895.2. Classification (NCBI taxonomy): domain Eukaryota; kingdom Viridiplantae; phylum Streptophyta; class Pinopsida; order Pinales; family Pinaceae; genus Picea; species Picea sitchensis. The sequence goes on from SNQJ01S0014037.1 coordinate 4,325, forward strand.
AAGGACATCCACTTTTTCTATCTTGGTATAGCCTTTCAGTATTCCATCTGCACCATTCACCAAGCCATCATGTGAATCATAGTTGTTGGCATATATTTCAACCAATATTTCTAATTTGAGGACAAGATGCAAAGGTAAAGTGACTGAATGTTCATGCCGTGGCACATTTCCATAGTTGTCTTCTTCTAGGTCAATGGAATTGATGATGATATCATCACCAGGCATTAGGGAGAGCATGTGGATTTTATGGTTTGCAACATCCTTATTTTTTTAGAATAGGTAAGGGAATGTTGGGTCTGTTGTTGCAGGTCGTAAGCATCTCAAATTGATATGGGTCAAGTCATCATGTGTTTGGTTGTTGGTGCACATTCTATTCAGAATTGCAATGAATGTTTCATCTGTTTTGTGCATTGTAGTATGCAACTCAAAGCATTTAATATTGTCTCTCCAAAAGTCATGGGTGATTGTTTCCATGTTGACCGTGGGTTGTTCAAATATCAAAGAATCTTGGATGGGCTGTGCCTGGTAAAGATCCCCACAGAATATCATGTCAATGTTTCCAAAGTATTTTGTCTGCACAATTGTTTTATGCTTCTTAATCGGCTGTCAATGGAATACAAGAACCGACTCCCAATCAAAGATGCTTCATCTATAAAGACAAGTTGGAGTTCCTCATAAAGCTTAGATAATGTATCCAACATTTCCTTGCTAAGTGGAAGAAACTGTGACTTTTTAAAAGGAATTAAAAATGCAGAGTGGATTGTTGTTCCACTAGCATTATATGCAGCTTTTCTTGTGTATGCAACTATTAGGCCCTTTGGTTTCATAGGATCAGAGGAATTGTTTGAATCATAGATTCGAATAATCATTTGGAACAACGCTTTTGCTATGAATGTATTGCTTGTTCCTACTCCGCCTGTAAGGAACACGTGCACAAGACTGTTTGTGTTCAAACATTTTTTAAGAGAAATATCCTTTACAATTGTTTGTTGTTCACGATTCAACAGACATCTTATTTTGTGGTTTTCATTGTTTTCAATTAGGAAAGGATGTTTTGTAACTTGAAAACCAAGATTGATACGTTTTTCACTTCCAGTCGCTGGAGGACGAGTCCAATCTCCTTGTAAGTCATAGGACTCGGAAGCAGTTCTGGTAGTTTTTGGGTCTCTGAATGTGTCATCATGATCGTCGGGGTTTTCTAGGTCATTAAGTGCAACCTCTAGATCGCCCCATGTTGGATTAGCATTGTAGTTAAATCTAGCTTCATTTATGTGCACCATAGTTTCAGACGCAAAATACGCAACCTCCCATATACAGAAGTTATGCATTAATGTCTCTTTGTTTTCATCGAACGAAATGCACAACAATAGTTTTTCTCTACAATAGTTTTCATAGTCACAATGTTTGTTGTATTTGACAAATCGTATGACAGAGGGTTTTTTTCCTTTTGATATGGGTGCACCATTTTTTTGTAATGCAATACGAATTCTACTAAGTAGATATGCCTAATAGGAGATGGACATTGGATGTAATAATCAATAATAGAGCGACATACCACGTCCTCTAAATTGTCGGGCTCTTGTTGCAGCAAAACCGGTGGTTTAAGGACAAATGTGCGTTTTTCAAGTGGAGATGTGTTTATGAAGACACATTTTCTTGAACTACAAGTGAGGGGCAAGGAAAGTGCAATGTGAACTGCTTGTTGAGCAAACATTTGTTATGTATTGCCAAGTGTGCGTATCATTTGTATGGCATCAATATGACTACTTTCATGTTCTTTGTGTATTTTTCTGAATGCACTTGTCATAGATTTGTCAATCTTTGTCATATACGAGGTATAATATGATGCTTCAACATATGCATTCAGCATGTACTGTGCATATGTATTTTCTTTCCACATAACTGGCATATCCTTGGAGAAACTATTGTTCCAAATATGGGAGATTTTTCGTTTAAGGAAAAGTGTTGGCTACCTAAGCGTACATTGTATGGCTTGGATGTACTCATCTTCTAAAAGATTTACCTGTGTCAAGAAGGCATCAAAGCTCATCATTTCATCAAATCCCCCTTCTTCTAGAAATGCGAACAAGGATTTAGATTTCTCAACAAAAACATTTTTCTCTACACTAACTGGCTCTATGATTCTTGTAGCTCTCCTTGACGACAGAGGAAAGTTGTATCTGCAATGTGAGTTTTTTCATTTTCTACAACTTCTTGTATGGTAATGTCTATGGACTTTCGCAAGTTCTAGATCCAAATGATCTATGTTGCATGTTATGTATTTATCCACAAATTGCTCGATCTCTGAATTGTTATTGGCTCCATACACTAGTGCATCCTCTATCCACAACAGTGCGTGGTCATGTTCATTTTCCTATTCTGGAATTCAGTGACAAAAAAGTAGTCTGATATTTTTTCAAAAAATGTTTCATCATGTCATATCAATTGTATCAAAGCATTTATTCTATGTCTATAGTAGCGAGTACATGTCATCGGGTCTTTTCTTATGAGGTAGTCAATGTCGCTATTTTCCAGTGTATCGATTTCTTTTTTACGTTTCATGTTCTTATGCTGGTCAGATACTGCAGCCACCAATGGATCCCAGCAGTGCTCTGTACTAGTAAATGTGCCGAAAAAAGTTGGCGGGCCCAATTGCCGAATCATTGCAAAAATAGTTTTTTGTTTTGTCGCAAATAGTCAGGAGAGGGGCGAATGTTTTTGAAATCTATGTATCCAATATCAAATTTAAGAATTTTTTCTAGGTTAAATTTTTACTTCACATCCTTCACGAACAAATTTCTTCCTTGTAACTGACCTTTTCTTATTCGGACCTACATGCAGGACAAAACTTGCTCTATTATTATGCACATTGTCTTAAAAAACAAATTTGTTATGTGACAAGAGAAGCAACCGCTTGAATGTAGCATCTCCCATCGAACTATTTTATGATAATTGAATCATTCTGTAATATCAGTGCCACGTGGATCTCCATAGAAGAGTGTTGGAAAGTTCATTTCCTCAGTGAATGTGTCCTTGAATATTCCAAGTGGACGATGTCCCTCGACAGGTGCAATTTCGACAATTTTGTCTTGCAAGTCACGAATGCACTGTGAATCAGTGAATCCATGCACCAATGTTTCAACAACTGTTTCATTGTTCGATTCATCACTTGCATCAAAATCACTAGGATTTTCAAGAGTATCTGCAGAGTTGCCATGTTCTTCTGCGAGAACACTGTTCCAGTTGGCATTTATACAAATGTTATTTGCTTTGTACAGGACTCTGGAACATAATTCCTTTAATTCTTTTATAACAACATACACATGCACTTTGCCTGTCTGATAGGCATTTTTGTATCGTAAGCATGTTTTCAGATCCATGGTGATTGTAATTGTATTGTTAATAGATTGTGGCAATGATTTTTGCACAACATCTAGCTGAACATGCATATTAATAATTGATCTTGTTAAGCACATTTGGGGTTGTTTATAGCCCCAAGGTCTGATTTGGGCAAATGCAATTCACAGAGACAAAAGTCTATCCTCGAGTTTCGTAAGTGCACTTATATCTGCTAGTATTGTATTACATCTTATTCGGTTCGAGGTTGAAAATTGTGGCAGTTTTCCATTTTCAAGCAATCATTTGCATGGAAGACAAACTTTCACACTAGAAAATGTTTTATCCTGGACTGTCAAGCAGACGTATTCTTCTTGCAAATCAGGCATGAAAGACTTACTGTTTTTTGAAAAATTCAATTGTTCACAAATTGCACATGCAATGGAAGAAGTGTCTTTCATTTTCTTCATGTAGTTCTGTCTTGTATTTTTCTTTCGCAGGGAAGTATTCGTAGAAATTGTTTCCTTGTTTTCATTACTACTACTGCATGGTGTTGCTTGTAGATCACAAAGTCATATAGTTGCATCACCATTCTGGGATATGAAATCACACCTATTTATGCTTTGTTCTGCACGAACACATTTCTTTACATTGTGATATGTGAGTTTCTCTCTAAACGGAAGTGTAGCAATGTATTTTTTTCTCTCGCACGTGACCTTTTTCAAGTTGTGGTAACTTAGCCTACATTTATTGCCCAAGGGCAGGATGAGCTGGTGGCAACTAGCATGAATTTCACTTTCACCCAGTTTCTGAGAAACTACTTTACGTTTTTTGTTCAAGGCCTCTATGAACTTATCAGAAGTCGGGCGAATTTGACAAATACTTTTTTTCAAATTGTGATAACTTACTCTATGTTTTTTGTCTAAGCAGTCTATGGCCTCATCACAACTGTCATGAATTTTACGCATGTTTTTTTTGTTCAAGACCTATCTACCCATATTGCAACTGGGAGGACTTTCATTTTCACAAAAAAACATTCCACGTGTATGCAAATTCGATGTTGTTTGGGTGGCATGGACAATCAACCTTGAACTATCGATATGTGCAAGCAAAGGTCCATAATAGATATGTGTTGTATCTATTTTCAACGAAAGGATGTCAATTGTTCGATCACAATTTAAATCAATAACCCATGAATGGACAGTGCCATCTGGCAAGGGCAACCACACCTGGATATTAACCCCGAATATGAGAGANGACAACCATTGCAAACAGAATCTGCAACCCTCCATACACCCTTTTTCATAGCACCATGTTCACTAGGTATTCCTGCCAACCTCCAACTACCGGCATATTTTCTACGAGATATGGGCAAAGGTGTTGATGTAAGCACCTAAAAGGCTGTTGGTTGCGCTTATAATTGCATTGCAAAAGGATTGTACACTGTAAATTCACAGCGACTGAACATCGAATTATGCTGGTACCAAACAACAAATTGCATTGAACAGAATATCTCCACAGCTAGACACAACGTTTGTTTCTAGTTGTAAACCATGGCAATCTATGCCATGCAAAATCCCTTTGCATTGCTATTGAAGGTCTTTGCAAATAACGGACAAGTAGTTACGAGGACCTTCTATATTGCATATGGGCATTTTTTTGTACACCAGTGGTTGGTAATGGCCACTGAGGGCATTGGCATCATGGAACAAGATGCAATATGTATTGTCAGATGCAATTTTATTGAATAGTAGATATCTTGTTTTTCTTGTCAATGACCAAATGGAAACTGATATATTTATCCAGTTAGACAACCATCATATACAAAATGTATCTTCCCAAAGTCCCCTCTCATGCAGAGGTAGAACTGGAGATGCAGACAACTGCATTTTTGAAAAATATGTAGTGACATCTTGTATTCCATGCAACTACTGAAGAAAATCATATTCCAGTTTATATTCATAGGATTGCAAAGCCTCGACATCGCCATTTTTAAAACAGGTCAAGAAATAATCTATCAATCCATTGCGCAGCTTGGTCGACAAATAGTGGAAATGAAATAGAACCTGGAATGTATCAAAAAGGCAATCCCCAACAGTATATGAGAATGCATCAAATCTAAAAAGCGCAGTGCTATGAAAAACGATGTCAATGTTGTCATGTACAATGGACTGTGCAACTATTTTGTATGACTCAACATCTATTACCTCATTCATCTCTTCAACTGTCACTTTGAAGCTATTTTCTACATAGTTTCACTTTCTATGAAAATAGAGAAAAGTAGGAGAAAAAAATAAAAGGTAGCAAAATAGAAAAAAAAAACAAAGAAGGGAACCAATTCCTGTATGTATATTTGAACCTTCTTCTTCTCAACTTCAATCCCCCCTAGTCCCCATAGCAAATGAGAAGAAAGCAAAGAAATAAATAAAACAATAACTTTACTCAGCAGAAATAGAACAGGTAGACGCATTGTTCCCACCCACAGAATGAAAGCATACCCTGCGTACAGACCCCGCTCGATGGTTCCCTCTTCTGATGGCTCCCAACTACTTTTCGTAAAGCCCTCTGCATTGCAATATGCATGCTTTCCAGGAACAGAAACTAAGAGCACAGAAAAAGATGGTGGGACTACCACCATTGAAAAACAACAACAACAGGGAAACTTACCCATCAACAAAGGACGACAAGAGCTCAGCCCCAAAACTGCAAACTACAACAATAGCTCCAACAACTTGCAAATTTTAAAAACAAAAAACTGGTGAAGAACCATGAAGAGATCTAACTGCAATTGCAGGACCTCAACTTTGCAAATTTGAATCAAGCAAGAACCATAACCATGGAACAAATCACCAAAAAAGGATCAAACACTCGAGCAACGATGTTGACCATGAATGAAACTGTATTGAAACCCATTTGTACAATAATCATTTAACACTGCCAGAGTTGTTAGGTAAACAGTCAATACTATCAGGGTCGTCGAAGGGCATAGGCCTGTGCAAGCATTTAAGAAAATATGCAGCGTGGCAAACATGTTCTCTCGAAGCACGCAACAATAAAGAAAAAATATGACATAGTAATATGGTAGAGAATGTATTCTACCCAACAGAAAATGCTAAGGGGGACATTCGAACTAATGCTAGCATTAATCCACCGTCGACCAATGCATAATAAAATATATAATTCAAAAAGACCATATACTACCAAATACTTTGGATAGGTCAAGATATTTAACATTGGAAATAACAAAGGCTGCAATAAGACCTCCAATGCTTTGTCCAATCAGATCTTGAAAAACATGATACTTTTTATTATATTAAAATCGATGTCTTCACTTCCCTTCTTCCAAGAATAGACAATATGGAAATATTTATGGTCAATGCACAATCTAATACCAGGTCAATGATTTATCGATCGCTATAGTCCCTCTACGCCTATGGCAGGGACTAATAAGAGAATGGAGATTGATATTCACAATTTTCTCCTTCACTACTCATTTACAGGCATCTCCTAACTCTTCCATGCAAAATTCCCATATTTCCTCGACCTTAGAGTAAGGTAAGCATATACCACCGATTATAGAAAATTGTTGTTGAGCATTTCTATACCTTGGTCTGTAGCACAATCCTTTCAATTTATTTGTGATATGATAAATATATAACAATAACTAGATCATAACTTTTAGTGGATATAAGTCGAATGGAAAGGCTTCAGTGGACATTAACAAAGTCATTTACACCCATGAGGATGATGATTATGAGGCAACAACAACATGACATATACTTGTTTTTTGCATGAGAATGTGAAAGAGAAAGAGGAGGCATGGTGGGTTCCTCATCCAGAAAACAATATTTTATATCCATAGGGCCAACATAAATGGATTGATGACCTTAATAATTACGTTGATAGGCTCCTTCTTATTGGAATCGATGGATCAATGCACCTTTTAATTACAAAATCCGATCTGATGGTTAGAAAGTGAAGATGGTGGCTCTTACATTCAAATCAATGAATGACATTGCCATCATTAATTCCCTTGCACTTATGAATTCGACCATTCATCATGTTTAATTTTTCATTTTTACATAAGATGATTAACAAGTTACTATGCTAAGTATGAATTGCCACCAAACTTACTTTAGCAAATCCAAATAAGATTAATTCAATTTTAACATTTACCTCTTCGGATTTCACATTTACCTCTAGTACGTGGCCGATCATTGCATTTTACTACTTCCCATGTCAAGGAGTAGTATGTAGTCTAGTAATTATGAGGAACCATTTACGTGGCATATCCTTGTTTTTCCTCTTTCATTTACCTCTTCAAATTTCCAAGAGGGAGAGAAACTCCCAAATGCCAAGGTTATTCATGAATCTCACCATGTAAAATCAACATAACCAGTGTCAAGACTCATGTAAATGTATTGGTATTTGAGATGATGCATATTCTGATCAGAATATGCCAAAAATCATAAACAATGAAAACCCTACACACTGCAATTGTGGAGAGTGTAATTTCCAAATGCAAATTAGGGTCCAAAAACCCTAATTGTATATTGCATCATAGCCAGTTGTATTCATTTATTTTTGAAGAAAAGGCGAGCCTGCCTCTTAGCATGTGGAAGATGAAGGAAATAATCTTAGTGAGAATCACACAATTGGAGTATGGTGTGTCATTGTTGTTCACAATTTTCCTTTCACTGATCAAAGACTCAATGGTAAGCGTTTGGAATATGAAGGAAAGAATCTTGGTGAGAATCACACAATTGGAGTATGGTGTGTCATTGATGTTCACAATTTTCCTTTTCATTGATCAAAGACTCAATGGTAAAATTCCAAAGATGTCGGGTCATCGCCTTTTTCCTCAAGCAAGATACACTATTTGAGTGAATTCTATGTCTCAGTTTCAAAGGGATCCGATCACTCATTGTAATTAAAACACTTCTTTGTCGTACAAATTATGTATTTGCATTTCAGAGCATGGAGCTCGGTGTTGTGTTTATGATAAGGATAATGCAATAATTAAAAAGCACAAAACTACTTCAGAGAAAGTAGACCTATCATGGAGCACTATCAATTTTCGAGGAGTGTCATAGGTATTCGAAACCCTGTATCCACAACATATGAAACCCAAATTTATAAAGGATATTTGGCCTAACAGTGCAGTAGATGATTTTCTTCTGAAGTTTCGACATCTTTGTTTCAATATACGTCGAAGACAACTTAAAAGGAATTCATTGGGATGGAATTGCGGTTGTGGTAAATATTTTACGTGATACTAACCATATAGTATCCAATGAATTAAATCACAAATAACCTTCCATACTGTAACACCCTTGTTTTCCCCAACTTGTAATTAATCATTAATTCTGATCACCATGCTATGGCATGGTAACAATGCAAATGTATTATTGTTTAGATTGCAAATAATTGATTGTGGAGGTGAAGCCTTGAAGTACTAGACATGATGTAATGTCCCTTTCTAAATAGGAGCTCTAGAGAGGACGCTTAATGGTCTAAACATCCCCATTAGACTATAGCCAGGACCAAAATGGAGTAAACAGGGTTACTAGAGGTCACTCCATCCAAGGGGTGCACTTGTTTTGAGAGAGGGTAGAACTTCTGAGGAGGTTTAGTGGATTGATTTCATTCAGGGAGAGTTCAGAGATTCCCCTATGACCTAGTTGAGAGGAAGGCTAGGTGCATATTTAGCCTGGTTTCTTGTCAGATCCTGATGCAAGAATCATCTGGGGTGAATTTTCCACACATTGGGAGTGCAACACTTGGGGAGGACACATTCGGGGTTCCCGAGTGATCATCATATCAGATCCAGGGAAACCCTTCGGACTGATTTCACAGTAGGCCAGGGCGATTAGTTTGACACACATATCAACCGATTGTGATGGTGGAATCACTAGGGCGTAGTTTTCCTATAGCAGAGGGGTGCATTCCCCTAGGGGAATCCATCCAGGGTCCAGAAACATCAACAGAGGGGCCAGAAAATCACCATGACTGAGAGGGACAACATGGTGCACTCTTTGGGACATTTTCTAGGCCGCTCCAAGAGATCTAGCAATTAGGGAAAACTTTCAGGACTTGCAACGGTTATTGTGTGAGTTGCCATAGCTCCAAATCATCCATTGATCCTAAAGTATTAATGTATTATAAGATATTATCATTTAGTTTTCTTATTGTATTCCAGCTAAGATCATTTTGCCATTGATCTAGCCAAGTGATTCATTTTATTCAGATGCATTTGACATTTTTACTCTACAGAGATATTATAATATAAGCTTTGAGGTATTATGTCCTAATTGTTATTTGTATTCTAATTTATATGTTGCAAACTATTAATCATAAACACCTATTAACAAAGATTCCTAGACTAGCTAGATCTGGGATATTACAGTGGTATCAGAGATTTAGTCATGCCAGCCTGTGACTAAAGATGATGAGTGAAATAGAGGACCCAAGGGGCCATGAGCACGTAGGTGACGAATATTTCACTTACAATAGACTCAAGGAGGGAAGACCTAGATCTAATTTTCCCCCTTTTCCTCCCAACTTAGAGGAAGAGGAAGAGGTTCACAGTGAATCAGAAAGAAGGGCAGAGCATGAGGCTGAGAATGAGGCAGAGAGGATGTTAGGAGACATATATGAGAGACCATAAGGCAGTGGTAAGGCCCCCATGGATCTAGAGGCAACCTTCATGCAGGTACTCAACAATTTGGTAGTCAGTCAGCAAGAAATGACTCAGTCTTTGGCACAGATGGCTGATAGATTGCCTATATTGGGTACACAAGCCCCACACGTAGAACAGGGGAACTCAGGGGAAGGAATTAGATCCCAATCACCTACTCTCACATACACCTCTTCGAGTAGGATTCCTAAGGCATTGTTCCCTAGTTTCCAGAGGGCAACCCCAACAAAAACACAATAGCCGATAACACAGAGTTTTCCCACTTAGACGGAGTACATTGTGGAGTACAAGAGGAAATATGCATCATTGGGCCATGACTTCCATCAAGACATGACCCTGGTCAAGTATTGTGGACTAAGACTCAGGAACCACCCTTGAGAGCCTCAGAGAGCCTCAGAGAGGAGGATAGTAGCAACAACACAGACATAACATTGATTTCATTTGTAAAGTTGGTAAATTCACTATACCTTCTTTTGACGGATCATCCAAATGCATAGCCAGAGCTTGGGTACAAAATCTAGACACATACTACAAGCTCAACCATATGACCGATATAAAATCCATCAGTTTCACTACCCTACACTTGGAGGGTGAGGCACATGAATGGTGGTATCATGGACTAGTGACAATGGGACACTGTCACATCACCTCCTAAAAGGAGTTCACAAACAAACTCATGGGCAAGTTTGACAAGAGGGATCCAAAGATCCATTTCAGGGATCTATCCCAGTAGAGACAAACTGGCACAACAAAGGCATTCATCACAGAGTTTAAGAGGGTGGAAGTGGCAGTGACAGATATATATGAGCCTAGTTTGATAATGTTATTCATAGAGGGTCTCATAGAACCCTTGAGAGGATGGGTGAAGGTATACAACCCTTACACCTTGCAGGATGCCATCTTATGCACTTTATATTTGGTAGACTCAACGTCGAAGACTAAACCCTTTTCCAAACCCTTCATACCACAGAGGGACTGAGACACAAAGACATTCCATAGAGAATCGAAAGGTAAGGATAATATGGATGATGAGACGAGGTGAGATCTTATGAGGAAGAAGATTTGCTTCACCTGCAAAGACCCTTGGGTCCCAGGCCATAGGTGCATGGGCAAGGGAGAGATTCATTATATTGAGGTGGAAACAAATAATGTGGACAGTGAGGAGGAGGAACATGAAAATGGATCCACTAGCTCAGAGGAGGAGCCAACACAGGTAGAGGAGAAACCTCCCCGTAGACCACCAACACTAGAAAGGACCCACCCACTGATAGTTCCACAACCTCATGAGTAGGCTAACAAACGAAAACTAGCAAAGGGAGGAGTCATAGCAACCCTTTCTAGTGTTCCTAGATATGATACCATCCATATTAGAGGGACTATTCAGGGACAACGAGAAATATCCATGATAAATGGTGGGGCCACCCAAAACTTCAATGATGCTTCATTGGTATTGATACAAGCACTTCAGACAGAGGAATTTGAGGGGTTTGATGTTGCAGTAGAAGATGGCCATACAATAGAGTGTCTAGACAGAGTTACAAACTTGGAGATAAAGTTAGGAAACAACAAAGTGAGAGACACATTTTATGTGGTTGACCTATCTGACACAGATGTGTTATTGGGAGTCTAGTGGATGGTCACATTGGGAAAAATCACCACCAACTACCAATTGGAGATGGGGTTCAGAGACAGTGATGGGAAGAGTGTTGTTCTGAGGGGCATGTCAAGAGGAGCACCCAGGATAGTTTCAGCCAAGAGGATGGAGAGGATATTCAAACATGGGGAGGTAGCATATGTCGTAGAGGGCTTGACCACTACGTGGAATGATTCATAGGGTCGAAAACAGTATCTGACAGAGATCAGGAACTTGTTCGGATGACATCAATAGGGTTTTGGTTTGATTCCACCAGAGAGACCACCTGACAGGGGGTTTGACCACACCGTTTAGTTGGAGGAGGGGACCAAACCTATGATCACACCACCTTATCGTCATTGTAGGAGGTTCAAGGATGAAATAGAGAAAGAAATTAAGGAATTACTAGTGATGGGACACATCAGACCTAGCAATAGTCCATTCATTTCTTCAGTTGTTTTGGTCCTGAAACAGGATGGTACCATGAGGATGTGCATTGATTACTGGGCCTTGAATAAGAAAATCATTAAGAACCGATATCCTATCCCTTGCATTGACGAGTTGATGGATGAATTGCATGCGGAATTTTTCTTCTCAAATATTGATCTATGCTCTGGGTATCATTAGATCAACATCTGAGAGAAGGACATAGAGAATATGACATTTCGATGTCACTTTGGTCATTTCAAGATTCTAGTTATGCCATTTGGGCTAACCAATGCATCGACTACATTTTAGTATGGCATGAACCACATATTCAAGGATCAGTTGAGGAAATCAGTCTTGGTTTTCTTCAATGACATCTTGGTCTACATCAATACATGGAAGAAGAATATGAGGAACTTGTATCAAGTATTGAGGATCATGGAGGCACAATCACTATACACGAAAGAGTACAAGTGTGAGTTCGGTATGATAGAGCTACTTTACTTGGGCCACATAATCAATGCACATGGGGTACAAGTACACCAGGAGAAGATCATGGCCATTTTGGATTGGCCAACGCCCAGGAATGTGACAGAGTTGAGGAGATTCTTTGGGTTATGCAACTATTACAAGCGAATTGTCATGGGGTTTTCTCAGCTTGGAGAACCAATGAAGGATCTCACCAAGCATGGGGATTTTATCTAGACCAATGAATCACATAAATCCTTTGATCACATGAAGGAAGTCATGGGAACATGTCCAATGTTAGCATTACCAGACTTCACTTTACCATTTGTACTAGAGTGTGATGCATTCAGTGATGGTATCAGGGTAGTTTTGATGTAGGGAGGTCACCCCAATGTATTTGAGACAAGAAATCTCAGTTAACCCAAGAGGTTGTACCCCATTTATGACAAGGAAATGTTGGAAATCATGCATGGCTTCACCAAATTCAAACAAATTTGGTGGGAAACAAATTCGTGGTCAAAAAAGATCACAACAACTTGAAGTATTTTCTTGAGCAAAAGGACCTCAATGAACACCAACATAAATGGGTGACAAAGGTACATGCATTCAACTTCGACATAGAGTATGTCAAGGGGAAGAAGAAAATTGTGGCCAATTCATTATCTAGGAGACCTGCGACATGTTCTTTGATGGATATTTTAGTAGATTGGAAATCCCACTTGTTAGTGGAATATTCCAAGAAAAAGTTAGCTTGTGAGGTACTTGATGGATAGATTCATGATGGCAGGTACAGGGTCATTGACAATGTCATATTCTACAAGGACAAAGTCTACTTAGTACCGAATTGAGGGCTCAAGAAGAAGATCCTCGTAGTAGTTCATGATTCACCACTAGTAGGCCATCATTGGTTTTTCAAAACCTACAGGAAGATCAGGGAGAGGTTCTCATGGAAGGACCTCAAATAGGACATTATGCAGTACATCAATGTGTGACTTTTCAGAAAAATAATTCAGATCATACGCTTCTAGCAGGGCTACTTCAGCCACTTCCCATTCCAGAGAAGAAATAGGAGAGCATATCAATGGACTTCATTAAAGGTCTACCCAAGGTCCAGGGAAAGGATTGCATCTATGTAGTGGTCAAAATATTAACCAAGTTTTCTCACTTCTATTCCATACTGACATAGTACAACATATTTCAGGTAGCCAAGTTATTCCTCAGAGAGGTCTTCAGACTTCATGGGTTGCTGAGGAACATCATCAGTGACAGGGACCATCAGTTTATTGGGACATTTTGGAGGGAGTTATTTAGATTGGTGGGGACAAAGATGACACTCAACACCAACTATCACGCTCAAATAGATGAGTAGTCCGATATCATCAATAAGTGGGTTGAAGGGTATTTGAGGAACTATGTGGGTGGACAATATAAAATATGGGTTAGGTGGCTACATTTAGGGGAGCATTTTTACAACACCACTTTCCACATGTCCATTGGTATGACACCCTTCCAAGCATTGTACAGGAATGATGCTCCCACTTTGATAGAATTGGTTTTCAGGGAGAGAAGAGCTCCCAAGGCCAAGGATTGGATCACAGAGGGTTAGGATATTCTCAAATTGATAAAAGAGAACCTATAGACAACACATATTTAGCATAAGATGAGTGAAGATAGGCACAGGATAGAGCACAACTTTGAGGTTGGGGATTTGGTTTTCTCGAGACTCCAACCTTACAGATAGTCATCTTTGAAGAAGAGTGGGGCCAAGAATCTCAAGCCCATATTTTATGGACCTTACTGGATCATACGTCAGGTAGGCGAGGTTTCTGATGAGCTAGAGATTCCAAAGGGGAGAAAGATTCATAATGTGTTCCACGTATCTTTACTTAACAAGATGGTGGGAAAATTCATCAACACATCATAGGATCTTCCCCCATTGGATGAGGAGGGACAATTGGAGTTGGTTCCAAAAGAGGTATTGGATTTCTGAGAGCGGAAACTGAGGAGTAGGGTCATTAGAGAGTGTTTGATATGATGGAGAGGGCTTCCAGTAGAGGATGCTACTTGGGAGAGAGAGCAAGTGTTGCAACACCCTAGATTGGTATTGATTCAGGACAAACAATTTTGAGAAGGGAGGGCCGTAATGTCCATTTCCAAATAGGAACTCCAGAGAGGAGGCTTAATGGTCTAAACAACCCTGTTAGACTATATCCAGGGCCAGAAAGGGGTAAACAGGGTTACTAGAGGTCACTCTAGCCAAGGGTGTTATAATGTGAAAGTGACATTGAGCTAAAAGTGACTAAAAACACTTTTAATCCAAATTGAGATAAAAATAGAACAAACGATTTAAAAAGAGAGGCAACAATGAATTAAATTTTTGGGAAACTATAAGAGAAGGTAAAGAGAAGTAATTCATCATTATGCAAATTTTGACTTGTCATTGAGGAGAGAGGCACATATCAGAAGAGATAATTCAGTGGATTCTAGGAGGAATACACTAGCGGTTTATTTCAGTGTTGAGAGACACACCCTAGTCACCAGTGAGGTCACACAGGTATTCCATCAGGGATGATTTTAAGGATGGAAATTGTTTCAAAATGTAGAAACCTTGGCGAATCTTACTAATCCTTCGTATGTCAAATATAAATGTTTGGCGATATTTTTGTAAAAGTATTCAAATTTGTAAGTATTTTATATAGTTTTTATAAAATTTTGACGATTTTTAAGGTAAAATAATTTTATCCTATAGAATTTGGGCGAATAATTTTTAAAATAGAGAATCTCATTTTTGGACAAAACATGGAAAATTAGCCCATGAGCGAAATTTAGCCCCTAAAATCATCCCTATCTTCCATCAGTTTTCAATAAGAGTTCTATAGGATTCAACAGCAGGGGCACACTTGTTCAAGGAGAGGGCGCAACTTCTGAGGAGGTTTAGTGGATCGACTTGTCCCATTCAGGGAGATTGCAGAGAATCCCCTCTTATATAGTTGAGAGGAAGGATAGGCGCATGTTTTTCCTGGTTTCTCGTCAGATTCCAACATAGGAATCATCTAGGGAACATTTTCTAGACATAGGGAGTGCGACACTTTGGGAGGAAATATTCGGGGTTCCCAAGCGATCATCAGATCAGATCCAAGGAAACCCTTTCGACCCATTTCACATTAGGATAGGGAAATCAATTTGAGATAGATGTTCCTGCAGGCCGGGGCTAAATCGAGTTTCTTCTAACAGAAGGAATAGTATATGTCGAGAACCTTCTTGGGGGAAAAAGGAGAGGGCGTGCATGAGAAGGGGGATACGATTCAGAAGGAGAGAGTGGTGAGGCTCTATAGAAGAGAGGGAGAACATACACACAAGGGGTGTGCAAACTGAATATGTGGAGAGAAAGAGGAAAAGTGTGTGAGGCTCTCCAACTGAGAAGAATAACTAGAAGATTAAGCTGCTTTTGTTACTAGAGAGAACCTAGAAAACATGGCCTGATTATAAGGTCCTGAGCTTAATATTGAGGGAGCATATGATAAACCTCACAGTGGTTGTGATAGAGAAAGAATCTATGAGTAACTGCAAAATTTCCCTAGTGATATCATGGCTTGGCACAAGGGTGGCAAGAGTGCTAAGAATGTATGCCTCTGAGCCTATGGTTGGGTGGAAAGGCAAAAACCCATAGTTAAATGGTTGGATGCAATTTGTAATAGATAAGCACTTCATATACCCCATGCACTTAAATTTAAATGTATGATTTGAATGTCTATGATTTAAAATTTACATTATATAACCCTTGTTTTTGAATGGTTCTTGGTTATCTCTGCATAGACACAGAAGGACTAATTTACATGGTTCTTCAAATGAACTTAGGAAAGAGTTCAGGGTTCTTTCATAGGTCAAATAATACCTTTTTTCTATCTGATAACTTAAGTTGGTGAATGGAAGACACGTAATTCAAACAAGTCAACCAAGAGACCACAGACTCATGCTCGTGGACTTAACCAATTCTTGGACAATAACTATGAGTGTAGCCTCTGGAACGTGATAAATTCCCATATGACCGAGACCCTAGAACCCTTTGTTAAGTCGAAAAGGAGTCAAGCTCTTATTGGCTTCGGGTCTCGGGAGTTTGGAGCTCTGGGATGTTATAACCTTACAACCACCAAAACTCCCGAATGTTACAGTTGTGAAGATACATAGACCGTAGATCTGAGGACACGTACGAACTACCCCGACCATTGGATCTACATCGTAGTCATCCCGACGTTGACTGCTTCGAGAGAGAAGAGGTGTCATAGCATAAAAAATACAAAACACCGGAAGCACGAAGTGACATAACCCGTGGATCCAAGGATCCTTTAGAACCCTTTTGAACCGTGCAATCAACTAGTGTAAAGGGCTCTGAAAAAGTCCTACTCTAGGAGTAAAGAGAAACCTACATGACCAATCTCCCAAATGTCGAAGTCATGAAGAGACAGGGACCATTGATCTAGTGAAGCCACATGTCCACTCGCGATCGTTCAATCTAGAACTTGGACATCCCGACACTGCCCACTTCAGGAGTGACAAGGAGATTATACAGTGAACTTATCAAAGGCCAAAGTTGTGAAGCAATGGAGGCCGTAAATCTAGAGGTCGACACTGACACATCTCGATTGTGTATATCTAAGGGGCATTGGAAGCATGTCAGTCCAATGGGATGTGGCATGCTAACGTTACAAAAGATGATGTGGACCCACGTTCAACATGCCATGTGTCACCCTGATTCATAATTTTTGTAGACCCTATAAGCCTATTAGAGTGTGACACGTGTCACCAATTGTTGAGGCCATGTGTCCCCTTGGCCCTGCCACGTGTCATTCCCTTGGCGCATGAGCACTTAACCAAGAGATGTGGAGTACCCGGGACCTCGGGAGTTTGGGACTTAGAGAAGAGTGGGAGACTAGAAACTCTGGGGTCAAATTGGATGAAGGCCCGAAACCACCTATCCTTACCTCAACATTCAAAGCGCCAACACGTGGAAAGGTTTTGTGGACCCTTCGGGAGTCTAGAACTTCGAAACTCTTGAGGATTAGAGGGATGTGTTCGGTTAAGTCAGAATGGGCCAAACGCCAAAGCCACATGGAAATATTTCGGGATACTTCGTGATCTATTTGGATATCGGTGGCCTCCCACCTATTCCAACTGGTTTAGTTTGGTTGTTATTCAGTTTGGCAGTTTTTTCCTAGTTTTTAGGTCCCTCACTTCTAGGGTTGTTTTGAGGCCCTAAACAATGTTTTTATGGCTTGCCACAATAAAAATATAAAGTAAGTCAGATTTTTATAGCAACATGTGTAGTCCTCAGATAGACCTTTCCAACTGGCTATCGTGCACCTAAAACATACATCGTATGCAAAAATTACGACCCCAGGAAGTTGATGTACTAGCTTACCCTAACGGGGCCCACATAACTTTTGGCGCTTCTGTAATGTCCCCATTTTGGGACATTATAACTTTACAGTGCTATGCCTACCAGAGTAGCCAGATAGAGGTGAAAAAGAGTTTGGGAGATATTGAGGGGTTTTATTGGGCCCAACTTGCATCGTTCATCATCAAGATCCATTCCGCACAGCTTGGTTTTGGTTTCGTTGAATTTTGACGATTCCCGTAATTTTGAGTTATTATGGGTCATATCTTAATTAATTTCACTAAGAAGGTCATAATGGGTATATTACTTGGAGAAACCTCTTAGTGTAATAGCTCATCGGAATCGAGAAGAAGATCACTACAGGATAAGATGATGAGAAGTGACTTTCAGTGGCTGGAGAAGCCATAAGGATGGATAAATCACTTTTTAGAGGTAAAATGATTAATTAATTAATTAATTAAGTGATTTAATAAAGGAATAATGAAACAAAGTAAAAATCACTTGGAGGGAAAAGGTCAACAATGAATTAGGGTTTTAGCAGTGAATTAGGGTTTTGGAAAGCTATAAGAGAAGAGTTAGCGACCTAATTCATCATTATGAAGATTATGACTTGTCATTGAGGAGAAGAGGCGCATGTCAGGAGAGATAATTCAGTGTATTCCAGGAGGAAGACACCAGTTGGATGATTTCGGTGTTGAAAGACACACCCTAGTCACCGGGAAGATCATCCAGGTCTTCCATCATTCTTCATTGATTCCACAGTGCTCC
>SNQJ01S0014037.1:45865-79350 GCA_010110895.2 Picea sitchensis
TATTGAGGAATGGGCACATTGGACCAGACATGGTCAATTAGTGCATTTTGCAGATGGACTGTGTTGTTCATAAGAAAGTAGAGACTGTATTTGCACATGTAGTTTTCCAATTCTTTTGTTCTGCCAGTATTTTGTAGCATATCGATATTGAAATCTTCTACAAGTACAATGGGTCCGTTCAGATGGAAATGGGTCAATGCATTGGAAATAGCATGTACTATGTTGGAGAATGTTGCATGGAGAGAAACATATAGATTCAGTATTGCAACTTCTATTTCATGAGAAAAAAAATTTGCAAGCACCAATGCAACATTATTTTCTTCGATATGTATATGGTCAAAAATTGGTCGATGTTTTTTCACCAGTATCATGACCCCATGTGTAATATAACTTGATATGCAATTGTGATTTGGGAATTGTTTATTCTGCATGCATAATGCCATGTGTGTTTCTTGCAAGCACAGAATATCGGATTGCCTTATATCATAGTCATTCAGTATATCATCCATGTGTGCATTTAAGTTGTGTGTGTTAAGTGAGATAATTGATATAGATGAATTTGTTTGTATGGATTTGTAATCATAATGCAGTTTCCATTTTGTGGTGGTCCTCGGTCATTCCATTTCAATATCAACTTTTTGTTTCACTTTGAAGTTATCTTTTGTGAGATGACTTAGTAAATAAAAGTACTCTATGATTCTAACATGGGACAGTGTTGTGTAGACAAGTCCATGTATCCGAATTCCAGCAGGCTGAAAAGCAACTTTATCAAGTGTTATTCCTTTTGATCTATGGACTGTACGTGCACATGCAAGTTTAATCGGAAACTGTTTTCGAATCTTTAGTTGACCTATCTTCGTTGATGTTGATACTTGCTTCGATATTCGCAAAATAGGTTTCTAATCACTTCCAGTATTTGAATTATATGAATAATACAACTTTCTTTCTTGTTGCTTGCCTATATGTGGTTCATGGAACTTAATCCAAAGGAAATCCACTTTTTCTGTCTTGGTAAAGCCTTTCAGTATTCCATCTGCACCATGTATCCGAATTCCAGCAGGTTGAAAAGCAACTTTATAAAGTGTTATTCCTTTTGATCTATTGTCTGTACGTGCACATGCAAGTTTAATCGAAAACTGTCTTCCAATCTTCAGTTGACCTATCTTTGTTGATGTTGATACTGGCTTCAATATTCACAAAATAGGTGTCCAATCGCTTCCAGTATTTGAATTATATGGATAGTACAACTTGCTTTCTTGTTGCTTGCCTATATGTGGTTCATGGAACTTAATCCAAAGGACATCCACTTTTTCTATCTTGGTGTAGCCTTTCAGTATTCCATCTGCACCAGTCACCAAGACATCCTATGAATCATAGTTGCAGGCATATATTTAAACCAACATTTATAATTTGAGGACAAGTTGTAAAGATAAAGTGACTGAATGTTCATGCCGTGGCACATTTCCATGGTTGTCTTCTTCCAGGTCCATGGAATTGATGATGATATCATTGCAAGGCATTAGGGAGAGCATGTGGTTGTTATGGTTTGCAACATCCTTATTTCTATAGAATAGGTAAGGTAATGTTGGGTCTATTGGTGTAAGCCATAAGCATCTCAAATTGATATGGGTCAAGTCATCATGTGTTTGGTTGTTGGTGCACATTCTATTCAAAATTGCAATGAATGTTTCATTTGTTTGGCACATTGTAGTATGAAACTCAAAGAATTTAATATTGTCTCTCCAGAAGTCATGAGTGACTGTTTCCATGTTGACCGTGGGTTATTCAAATATCAAAGAATCTTGGATGGGTTGTGCCTGGTAAATATCCCCACAGAATATCATGTCAATGTTTCCAAAGTATTTCGTCTGCTCATGTTTTATGCTTCTTAGTTGGTTGTCAATGGAATAAAATAACTAACTCCCAATCAAAGATGCTTCATCTATAAAGACAATTTGGAGTTCCTCATAAATCTTAGATAATGTATCCAACATTTCCTTGCTAAGTGGAAGAATTTGTGACTTGTTAAAAGACATAAAAAATCCAAAGTGGATTCTTGTTCCACCAGCATTGTATGCATCTTTTCCTGTGTATGCAACTATTAGGCCCTTTGGTTTCATAGGATCAGATGAATTGTTTGAATCATAGATTTGTATAAGCATTTGGAACAATGCTTTTCCTGTGAATGTCTTGCCTATTCCTGCTCCACCTGTAAGGAACATGTGCACAAGACTGTTCATGTTCAAGCATTTTTTAAGAACAATATCCAATACAATTGTTTGTTTTTCAAGATTCAACAAACGTCTTATTTTATGGTATTTATTATTTTCAATTAGGAAAGGATATTTTGTAACTTGAAAACCAAGATTGATACATTTTTCATTTCTAGCCACTGGAGGACGAGGCAAATATCCTTGTAAGTCATAGGAGTTCTGGTTGTTTCTGGGTCTCTGAATGTGTCATCATGATCGTCAGGGTTTTCTAGGTCATTAAGTGCAACCTCTAGATATCCCCATGTTGGATTAACATTGTAGGTGAATCTGGCTTCATTGATGTGCACCATAGTCTCAGACGCAACATACGCAACCTACCATGTACAAAAGGTATGCATTAATGTCTCTTCGTTTTCATCGAATAGAACATACAACAACAATTTTTCTCTACAATAGTTTTCATAGTCACAATGTTTGTTGTATTTGACAAATCGTATGACAGAGGGTTTTTTTATTTTTGATATGGGTGCCCCATTTTTTTTGTAATGTGATACAAATTCTTCTAAGTAGATATGCCTAATAGGAGATGGATGTTGGATGTAATAATCAATAATAGAGTGACATACCACGTCCTCTGAATTGTCAGGCTCTTGTTGCAGCAAAACCGGTTGTTTAAGGACAAATGTGCATTTTTCAAGTGGAGATGTGTTTATGAAGACACATTTTCTTTAACTACAAGTGAGGGGAAAAGAAAGTGCATTGTAAACAACTTGCTGAGAAGACACTTGTTGAAGATTGAGAAATGTATTGCCAAGTGTGTGTATCATTTGTATGGCATCAATATCGCTTATTTCATGTTATTTGCATATTTTTCTGAATGCACTTGTCATAGATTTGTCAATCTTCGTCATATACGAGGTATAGTATGATGTTGCAGCATATGCATTAAGCACGTACTGCTCATTTTTATTTTCTTTCCACATAACTGGCATATCCTTGGAGAAACTGTTGTTCCAAATATGGGAGAGGTTTTGTTTAAGGAAAAGTGTTCGTTACCTAAGCGTACATTGTATGGATTGGATGTACTCATCTTCTGAAAGATTTACCTATGTCAAGAAGGCATCAAAGCTCATAATTTCGTCAAATCCCCCTTCTTCTAGAAATGCGAACAAGGATTTAGATTTCTCAACAACAACATTTTCCTCTACACTAACTGGCTCTATGATTCTTATAGTTCTCATTGGCGGCACAGGAAAGTTGTATCTGGAATGTGAGTTTTTTCATTTTCTACAACTTCTTGTATGGTAATGTCTATGGACTTTCACAAGTTCTGGATCCAAATGATATGTGTTGCATGTTATGTATTTATCCACAAATTGTTTGATCTCTAAATTGTTATCGACTCCATACACTGGTGCATCCTCTATCCACAACAATGCATTGTCATGTTCATTTCCCCTATTCTGGAATTCAGTGAAAAAAAAGTAGTCTGATATTTTTCCAAAAAATGTTTCATCATAGCATATCAATTGTCTCGAAGCATTTATTCTATGTCTATAGTAGCAAGTACATGTCACCAGGTCTTTTCTTATGAAGTAGTCAGTGTCGCTATTTTCCAGTGTATCAGTTTCATTTTTACATTTCCTGTTCTTATGCAGTTCAGATACCACAACCACCAATGGATCCGAGCAGTGCTTTGCACTTGTAAATGTGACGAAAAATGTTCGCGGGCCTAATTGTTGGATCATTGCAATTTCTTTTTTTTTTTGTTTTGTCGCAAATAGTCATGAGAAGTGCAGATGTTTTTGAAATCTATGTGTCCAATATCAGATTTCAGAATTTTTTCTAGGTTAAATTTTTACTTCACATCCTTCGCGAACAACTTTATTCCTTGTAACTGGCCTTTTCTTATTCGGACCCACATGCAGGACATAAATTTCTCTATTATTATGCACATTGTCTTGAAAAACAAATTTGTTATGTGACAGGTGAAGCCACTGCTTGAATGTAGCAACTCCCATTGGACTATTTTATGATAATTGAATCATTTTGTAATATCAGTGCCACATGGATCTCCATAGAATAGTGTTGGAAAGTTCATTTCCTCAATGAATTTGTCCTTGAATATTCCAAGTGGACGCTGCCCCTCGGCAGCTGCAATTTCTACAATTTTGTCTTGCAAGTCACGAATGCATTGTGAATCAGTGAATCCATCCACCAATGTTTCAGTAGCTGTTTCATTGTCTGATTCATCACTTGTATCAAAATCACTAGGATTTTCCAGAGTATCTGTAGAGTTTCCATGTTCTTCTGCGAGAACATTGTTCCAGTTGGCATTTATACAAATGTTCTCTGCTTTGTACAGGGCTCTAGAACATAATTCCTTTAATGCTTTCATAACAACATGCACATGCACATTGCCTGTCTAATAAGAATTTTTGTATCGCGAGCATCTTTTCAAAGCCACAACGATTGTAATTGTATTGTTAATAGATTGTGGCAACTCTTTTTTCACAACATCTAGTTGAACAAGAACATTAATAATTGATCTTGTTAAGCCCATCTAGGGTCGTTTATAGCCCCAAGGTTTGATTTGGGCAAATGAAATATGCAGAGACACAAGTCTCTCCTCGAGTTTTGTAAGTGCACTTACATATGCTAGTGTTGTATTACACCTTATTCAATCAGGGGTTGCAAACTGTGGTAGTTTTCCATTTTCAAGCGATCGTTTGCATGGAAGACAAAATTTCGCACTGGAAAATGGTTTATCCTGGGCTATCAAGCAGAAGTATTCTGCTTGCAAATCAGGTGTGAAAGACTTACTGTTTTTTGAAAAATTTAATTGTTCACAAATTGCACATGCAATGGAAGGAGTGTCTTTCATTTGTTTCATGTAGTTCTGTCTTGCATTTTTCTTTTGTACGGAAGTATTCATAGAAATTGTTTCCTGGTTTTCATTGCTACTACTGCAAGGTGTTGCTTGTAGATCACGAAGTCATATAGTTGCATCACCATTCTGGGATATGCAATTGCACCTGTTTATGATTTGTTCTGCACGAACAAATTTCTTTACATTGTGATATGTGAGTTTCTCTCTAAAAGGAAGTGTAGAAAAGTATTTTTTTTTTCTCGTGCATGACTTTTTTCAAGTTGTGGTAACTTAGTCTACATTTATTTCCCGAGGGAAGGATGAGCTCGTGGCAACTGGGATGAATTTCACTTTCACCTAGTTTCTGAGAAACTACTTTACGTTTTTTGTTCAAGGCCTCTATGACCTTATTAGAAGTCGGGCGAATTTGACGAATAATTTTTTTCAAATTGTGATAACTTACTCTACGTTTTTTTTCTAAGAGGTCTATGGCCTCATCACAACTATCATGAATTTTACGCATGTTTTTTTTGTTCAAGACCTGTCTTCCCATATCGCAACTGGGAGGGATTTCATTTTCACAAAAAAGCATTCGCGTGTATGCAAATTTGATGTTGTTTGGGTGGCATGTAAAGTCAACCTTGAACTATGAATATGTGCAAGCAAAGGTTCATAATGGATATGTTTTGTATCTATTTTCAATGAAAGGATGCCAATTGTTCGATCGCAATTTAAATCAATAACCCAGGAATGGACAATGACATCTGGCAAGGGCAACCACACCTGGATATTAACTCTGAATATGATAGACAACCATTGCAAACAAAATCCACAACCCTCCATATGCCCTTTTTCATATGGAAGCGCCATGTTCACAAGGTATTCCTACCAACTTCCAACTACCGACATATTTTCTATGATATATGTGCAAAGGTGCTGATGCAAGCACCTAAAAGCCTATTGGCTGCCGCCTATAATTGCATTGCAAAAGGACTGTATATTGTAAAGTCACAGTGACTGAACATTGAATTCTACTAGTACCAAACAACAAATTGCATTGAACAGACTATCTCCACAGCTAGACACAACGTTTGTTGCCAGCTTTAAACCATGGCAATCTATGCGATGCAAAATCCCTTTGCATTACGATTGAAGGTCTTTGCAAATAACGAACAAGTAAATACGAGGACCTTCTATATTTCATATGGAAATTTTTCTATACACTAGTGATTGATAATGGCCACTAAGGGCATTGGCATCATGGAACAAGATGTAATATGGATTGTCAGATGCAGTTTTATTGAATAGTAGATATCTTATTTTTCTTGTCAATGACCAAATGGCAACTGATATATTTAGCCAATTAGACATCCATCTTATAAATAATGTATCTCCCTTTCCCTCTCATGCAGATGTAGAACTGGAGATGCAAACAACCGCATCTTTGAAAAATGCATAGTGACATCTTGTATTCCATGCAACTACCGAAGAAAATCAGATTCCAGGTCGTATTCATAGGACTGCAAAGCCTCGACATGGCATTGCCATTTTTAAAATAGGTCAAGAAATAATCTATGAATCCATTTCGCAGCTTGGTCGATGAATAGAGAAAATGAAATAGAACCTGGAATGTATCAAAAAGGAAATCCCCAACAATATATGAGAGTGCATCCAATCTAAAAAGTGCATTACTATGAAAAACCACGTCAATGTTATCATGTACAATGGACTGTGCAGCTATTTCGTACAACTCAACATATATTAATTTGTTCATCTCTTCAACTATCACTTTGAAGCTATTTGCTACATAGTTTCACTTTCTATGAAAACAGAGAAAAGCAGAAGAAAAAAATGAAAGGTAGAAAAATAGAAAAAAAAAACAAAGCAGGGCACCAATTCCTGTATGTATCTTTGAACCTTCTTCTTCTCAACTTCAATCCCCTCTAGTCCCCATAGAAGATGAGAAGAAAACATAGAAATAAATAAAACAATAACTTTACTCAGTAGAAATAGAACAAGTAGACGCAGTGTTCCCACCCACATAATGAAAGCATACCTTGCGTACAGACCTCGCCCGATGGTTCCCTCTTCTGATGGCTCCCAACCACTTTTCGTAAATACCTCTGCATTGAAAGACGCATGCTTTCTAGGAACAAAAACTAAGAGCATAGATAAATATGGTGGGATTGCCACCATTGAAAAACAACAACAATAGGGAAACTTACCCGTCAACAAAGGAAGACAAGAGCTAAGCCCCAAAAACTGCAAACCGCAACAACAGGGCCAACAACTTGCAAAGTTGAAAAACAACAAACCAATGAACAACCACGAAGAGCTCTAACTGCAATTGCAGGACCTCAACTTTGAAAAGTTGAATCAAACAAGAACCAGAACCATGGAACAAAGCACCAAACAAGGATTGAACACTCAAGCAGTGATGCCGACCATGAACAAAATTGTATTGCAATCCATCTGTACAATAATCATTTAACACTGCTAGAGTTGTTAGGTAAAAAATTAAGATTTCCAGGACTGTCAAAGGGCATATGCTTGTGCAATCATTTAAGAAAATATGTAGTGTGCCAAACTTGTTCTCTCGAAGCACACAACAATAAAGAAAAAATCAGACATAGTAATATGGTAGAGAATGTATTCTACCCAGCAGAAAATGATAAGGGAGACATTCGAACTAATGCTAGAATTAATCCACCGTTGACCAATGCATAATAAAATATATAATTCAAAAAGACCATATACTACCAAAATACTTTGGATAGGTCAAGATATTTAACATTGGGAATAGCGAAGGCTGCAATAAGACCTCCAATCCTTTGTCCAATCAAATCTTGACAAACATGATACTTTTTATTATATTAAAATCAATGTCTTCAGTTCCCTTGTTCCAACAATAGACAATATGGAAATATTTCTAGTCAATGCACAATCTAATAACAGGTCAACGATTTGTCGATCGCTATAGCCCCTCTACGCCTATGGCAGGGACTAATAAGAGAATCGAGATTGATATTCACAATTTTCTCCTTCACTACTCATTTACATGCATCTCCTAACTCTTCCATGCAAAATTCCCATATTTCCTTGACTTTAGAGTAAGGTAAGTCTATACCACTGATTATAGAAAATTGTTGTTGAGCATTTCTATACCTTTCTTTGTAGCACAATCCTTTCAATTTATTTGTGATATGATAAATATATAACAATAACTAGATCATAACTTTTAAGGGATATAAGTCGCATGGAAAGGCTTCAGTGGATATTAACAAAGTCGTTTACACCCATGAGGATGATGATTATGAGGCAACAACAACATGACAGATAATTGTTTTTTGCATGAGAATGTGAAAGAGAAAGAGGAGGCATGGTGGGTTCCTCATCTAGAAAACAATATTTTATATCCATAGGGCCAACATAAATGGATTTACGACCTTAATAATTATGTTGATTGGCGCTTTTTTATTGGAATCAATGGATTAATCCACCTTTTAATTACAAAATCCGATTTGATGGTTAGAAAGTGAAGATGGTGGCATATTCTTCATCTTACATTCAAATCAATGAATGGCATTGCCATCATTAACTCCCTTGCACTTATGAATTCGTCCATTCATCATGTTTACCTTTTCATTTTTATATAACATGATTAACAAGTTACTATGCTAAGTATGAATTGCCACCGAACTTAATTTATCAAATCCAAATAAGATTAATTCAAATTTAACATTTACCTCTTCAGATTTCACATTTACCTCTAGTACGTGGTCTGTCGTTGCATTTTACCACTTTCCATGTCAAGGAGTGGCCTGCAGTCTAGTAATTATGAAGAACCATTTACGTGGCATATCCTTGTTTTTCCTCTTTCATTTACCTCTTCGTGCATTCATTTACCTCTTCAAATTTTCAAGAGGGAGAGAAACTCCCAAATGCCAAGGTTATTCATGAATTTGACCATGTAAAATCGATGTAACCAGTGTCAATACTCATGTCATTGTCTTCGTATTTGAGATGATGCATATTCTGATCAGAATATGCCAAAAAAACATAAACAATGAAAATCCTACACACTGCAATTGTGGAGAGTGTAATTTCCAAAAGAAAATTAGGGTCCAAAAACCCTAATCGAATATTGCAACATAATTGGTTGTATTCATTTATTTCTGAAGAAAAGGTGAGGCCACCTCTTAGCATGTGGAAGATGAAGGAAAGAATATTGGTGAGAATCACACAATTGGAGTATGGTGTGTCATTGTTGTTCACAATTTTCCTTTCACTGATCAAAGATTCAATGGTAAAATTCCAAAGATGTCGGTTCATCGCCTTTTTCCTCAAGCAAGATACATTATTTGAGTGAATTCCATGTATCAGTTTCGAAGGGATCCAATTACTTACTGTAATTGAAACACTTATTTGGCATACAAATTATGTACTTGCATTTCAGAGCATGGAGCTCGGTGTTGTGTTTATGATAAGGAGAATGCAATAATTAAAAAGCACAAAACTACTTTAGAGAAAGTAGACCTCTCATGGAGCCCTATCAATTTTTGAGGAGTATCATAGGTATTCAAAACCCTATATCCAAAACATATGAAACCTAAATTTATAAAGGATGCCTTGTTTCCGAAGTTTCAACATCTTTGTTTCAATATACGTCGAAGAAAACTTAAAAATAATGCATTGGGATGGAATTGTGGCTGCGGTAAATATTTTACGTGATACTGACCATATATTATCCAATGAATCAAATCACAAAGAGCCTTACATAGTGTAACACCCTTGTTTCCCCTATCTTTCAATTAATCATTAATTCAGATCACCATGCTATGGCATAGGAACAATGTAAATGTATTATTGTTTAGTTTGTCAATAACTGACAGTGGGTATGAAGCCTTGAAGTACTAGCCATGATGTAATGTCCCTTTCCAAATAGGAACTCCAGAGAGGAGGCTTAATGGTCTAAACAACCCCGTTAGACTATAGCCAGGGCCAGAAAGGGGTAGATAGGGTTACTAGAGGTCACTCCAGCCAAGGGTGTTATAATGTGAAAGTGGCATTGAGCTAAAAGTGGCTAAAAGTGATTTTAAGCCAACTTGAGCTAAAAATAGAGTCAACAACGAATTAGGGTTTCAGACAGCTATAAGAGAAGGTAAAGCGACGTAATTCATCATTATGTAGGTTTTGACTTGTCATTCAGGAGATAGGAGCATCTCAGGAGAGACAGTTTAGTGGATTCCAAGAGGAATACACTAGGGGTTGATTTTGATGTTGAGAAACACACCCTAGTCACTAGGGAGGTCACACATGTCTTCCATCAGTATTCAACAACAATTCTACAAGATTCAGTAGTAGGGGCACACTTTTTTAGGGAGAGGGTGCTACTTGTAAGGATGTTTAGTGGATCGACTTGTCCCATTCAGTGAGAGTTTAAAGATTCCCCTCCAAACCAATTGAGAAGAAGGCTAGGTGCATATTTTTCCTAGTTTCTCATCAGATTCTGATGGAGGAATCATCTGGGGATCATTTTCCAGATATTAGGAGTGTGACACTTGGGGAGGACACATTTGAGGGTCCCGAGCGATCATCATATCAGATCTAGGGAAACCCTTCCCATCCATTTCACAGTAGGGAAGGGCGGTCAGTTTGAGACACCTAACAGTTGATTCCTATGATGGAATCACTAGGGCACAATTTTCCAGTAGCAAAGGGGTGCATTCTACCAGGGAGATCCATATGGGGTCCAGACACACCACTAGAGGGGACAAGCAGTCACCAGGACTGATAGGGACATCACGGTGTACTGTATGGGACAATTTCCAAGTTGATTCGAAATATCTAGGCATCAGGGAAAACTTTCCGGACTTGCAGCAATTACTGTGTGAGGTTCCATAGCTCTAGATCATCCATTGATCTTGCAGTGTTCATCTATTATCAGGTATTATAATTTAGTTTTCTTATTGTATTCCAGCTAAGATCCTTTTGTCGTTGATCTATCCAAGTGATTCATTTTATTCATCCACATTCGACATTTTTACTCCACAGAGATACCATAATAAAAGCTTTGCAGTCTTTTGTCGTAATTGTTTTTTTTATGCTCATTTATATGATGCAAACCATTAATCATACACACATATTAGCAAAGATTCCTAGACTATCCGGATATGGTATATTATAGTGGTATCAGAGATTTAGTCCTTCCAGCATATGACTAAAGACAATA
Organism: Picea sitchensis; assembly: GCA_010110895.2. Lineage (NCBI taxonomy): Eukaryota > Viridiplantae > Streptophyta > Pinopsida > Pinales > Pinaceae > Picea > Picea sitchensis. The sequence continues at coordinate 57,180 of SNQJ01S0014037.1, forward strand.
GGTGCAACAGAGGATCCAAGGGGCCGTGAGCACGTGGATGATGAATATGTCACTTACAACAGACACAAGGAGGAAAGACCTAGATCTGATTTTCCCCCTTTTCCTCCCAATTTAGAGAAAGAGCAAGAGACACACAGTGAAGTAGAGAGAAGGGCATAATGTGAGGTTAAGCATGAGATAGAGAGGATGTTAGGAGACATATATGAAAGAATAGAGGGTAGTGGTAAGGCCCCCATGGAACCAAAGGAAAACTTCATGCAGGTACTCAACAATTTGGTAGTCATTCAGTAGTCCATGACTTAGTCTTTGGTGCATATGGCTGATAGATTAGCTATAGTGGGCACACAAGCCCCACATCTAGCACAGGGGAACTCAGGGGCAATAAGTAGACCCCAATCACCTACTCACACATACACCTCTTCGAGTAGGATTCCCAGGCCATTGTTCCCCATTTTCTAGAGGGAAAACCCAACAAAAACAAAACAACCGATGGCACAATGGTTTCCCACTCATGCAGAGGACATTACAGAGTACAGGAGGAAATATGTAGAATTGGACCATGACTTCCATCAGGACATGACCCTACTCGAGTATTGTTGACTCAGACTCAAGAAATTCCGTAGAGAGCCTCAGAGAGGAGGAAATCAACAATAACACAGACATAATATTGATTTCATATGGTAAGTTTGTAAAATCAATGTAAATTCTTTTGATGGATCATCCAAATGCATAACCAGAGCTTGAATACAAAATCTAGACACGTACTACAAACTCAACCAGATGATTGATACATAAGACATCAATTTCGCTACCCCACACTTGGAGGGTGAGGAGAACGAATGGTGGAATCATGGATTGGTGACGTTGGGACATAGTCACATCACCTCCTATACGGAGTTCACAGAGAGACTCATGGACATGTTTGATAGGAGGGATCCAAATATCCATTTCAGGGATCTAGCCCAATTGAGAAAAACTAGCACAACAGAGGCACTCATCACATAGTTTCAGTGGGTAGTAGTGGCAGTGACAAATATATCTAAGCCTAGGTTGATCATGTTATTCATAGAGGGGCTCACAGAACCCTTTAGAGGGTGGGTGAAGGCATAAAATCCTCACACCTTGCAGGAGCCATCTTACACACTCAAGATTTAGCAGACTCAACGACGAAGACTAAACCATTTTCCAAACCCTTCGTACCATAGAGGGATTGAGAAAGGAAGCCATTCCATAGAGAATGGAATGGTAATGAGAATTTGGATGATGAGACAAGGTGAGAGCGTATGAGTAAGAAGCTTTGCTTCACTAGAAAAGACCCTTGGGTCCCAGGCCATAGGTGCATGGGCAAGGGAGAGATTCATTATACTGAAGTGGAAAAAAATGATGTCGACAGTGAGGAGGATGAACATGAAAGTGGATCCAATAGCTCAGAGGAGGAGCCATCACAAGAAAAGGAAAAACCTCCCTGTAGACCACCAACACCAGAAGGGACCCACTCACCGATAGTTCCACAACCTCATGAGTAGGATAACAGACAAAAACTAGCAAAGGGAGGAGTCATATTGACCCTTTATGGTTTTCTTAAGTATGATACTCTCCATATTAGAGGGACTATTTAGGGACAATGAGAAATCTCCCTAATAGATGATGAGGCCACCCACAAATGCATTGATTCTTCATTGGTATCGAGATAGACTCTTGAGACAAAGGAGTTCGAGGGGTTTGATGTTGTAGTAGCAAATGGCCATACAATGGAGTGTCTAAACAGAGTATCCGACTTGGAGATAAAGTTAGGTAACTACATAGTGAGAGACACATTTTATGTGGTTGAAATATCTAACACAGATGTGGAATTGGGAGTCCAGTGGATGATCAAATTGAGAAAAATCACCACCAGCTACCAAACCTTGGAGATGGGGTTCAGAGACACTGACAGGAAGAGGGTTGTTCTGAGGGGCATGTTGACATGAGAACCTAGGACAATTTTGGCTTAGAGGATGGAGATGATATTAAGACATGGGTAGGTAGTATAAGCCACAGAGTTCTTGATCACTATGCATAATGATTCAAAGGATCGACAATAGTATCAGACAAAGATAAGGAACTTGTTGGGATGACATCAATAGGTTTTTGGGTCGATTCCACCAGAAAGACCACCTGATAGGGGGTTTGAGAACACCATTGAGTTGGAGGAGAGGGCCAAATATATGATCAAATGACCCTATCATCATCCTAGGAGGTTCAAGGATGATATAGAGAAAGAAATTAATGAATTTCTAGTGATGGGACATATGAAACCTAGCAGTTGTCCATTCGCTTATTCAGTTGTCTTAGTCCTGAAGAAGGATGGTACCATGAGGATATGCATTTATTGGTGGGCCTTGAATAAGAAAACCATCAAGAACCGATATCCTATCCCTCGCATTGACGAGTTGATGGATGAATTGCATGGGGTAGTTTTCTTCTTGAATATTGATCTATGCTTTGGGTATCATCAGATGAACATCTAACAGTAGGACATAGAGAAGATGACATCTCGATGTCACTTTGGTCATTTCAATTTTTTGGTTATGCCATTTGGGCTAACCAATGCACCAAATACATTTCATTCTTACATGAACCACATATTCATAGATCAGTTGAGGAAATCTATCTTTGTTTTCTTCGATGACATCTTGGTTTACGCAAGATATGGCAGAATCATATGAGGAACTTGGATGAGGTATTGAGCATCATGGAGGTGTAGTCACTATACGCCAAACAGTCCATGTGTGAGTTCACTATGATAGAGATACTTTAGTTGGGCCACATCATCAGTGCACATGGGGTACAAATAAACCGGGACAAGATCATGGCCATTTTGGATTGGCCAATGCTCAAGAATGTGACAAAGTTGAGGAGCTTCTTCAGGTTATGCAACTATTACAAGTAGTTTGTCAGGGGTTTTTCTCATCTTGGAGCACCACTGAAGGATCTCACCAAGAATGAGGATTTTTTTTGGACTGATGAATCACATAAATCCTTTGATCACATGAAGGAAGTCATGGGAACATGTCCAGTGTTAGCATTACGATATTTCACTTTACCATTTGTACTAGAGTGTGATGTGTCTGGTGAGGGTATCGAGGAAGTTTTGATCCAGGGAGGTCACCCCATTGTATTTGAGAGAAATAATCTTAGTCAACCTGAGAGGTTGTACTCCATTTATGGCAAGGAAATGTTGGAAATCATGCATGCCTTGACCAAATTCAGAAAATATTTGGTGGGCAGCAAAGTCGTAGTCAAAACAGATCACAACATCTTGAAGTAGCTCCTTGAGAAAAAGGACCTCATTGAGCACCAACAAAAATGGGTGACAAAGGTACAGGCATTCGAATTCGACATAGAGTATGTCAAGGGGAAGAAGAACATTGTGGCTGATGCACTATCTAGGATGCCTGAGCCATGTTCTTTGATGGATATTTTAGCAGATTGGAAATTCCACTTGTTAGTGGAATATTCCAAGAACAATTTCTCTTCTGAGGTACTGGATGGACAGATTCAAGATGACAGGTACAGGTTCATTGACGATGTCATATTATACAAGGACAAAGTCTACTTAGTACCAAATTCAAGGCTCAAGAAGAAGATCTGCACAATAGTTCATGACTCACCACTAGCAGGCCATGATGGGTTTTTCAAAACCTATAGGAATATCAGAGAGAGGTTCTCATGGAAGGGACTCAAACATGAAATTATGTAGTACATCAATGAGTGTGTGACTTGTCAGTAGAACAAGTTAGAGCATATGCTTCTAGTAGGGCTACTTCATCCACTTCCCATTCCATAGCATAAATGAGAGAGCATATCGATGGACTTCATCACAGGCCTACCCAAGGTCCAGGGTAGGGACTGCATCTATGTAGTGCTCCACATATTGACCAAGTTTTCTCACTTCTATTCCATACTGATATAGTACAACACATTTCAGGTAGCTGAGTTATTCTTCAAAGAGGTCTTTAGACTTCATGGGTTGCTGAGGAACATCATTAGTGATAGGGACAGTTGGTTTATTGGGACATTATGCAGGGATTTTTTTAGATTGGTGGGGACAAAGTTGACACCCAACACCATCTATCACCCTCAGACAGATGGGCAGACCAAGATTTTCAACAAGTGGGTTGAAGGGTATTTGAGGAACTATGTTTGTAGACAACATAAAATATGGGTCAAGTGGTTACATTTAGGGGAGCATTGTTACAACACCACTTTCCACATGTCCATTGGTATGACACCCTTCCGAGCATTGTATAGGTATGATTCTCCCAATTTGATAGACTTAGTTTTCGGGGAGAGTAGATCTCCCAAGGCCAAGGATTGGATCACAGAGAGTCGGGAGATTCTCAAATTGATAAAAGAGAACCTATGAACAACACAGAATCAACAGAAGATGAGTGTGGATAGACATAGGATAGAGCGCAACTTTGAGGTTGGGGATTTGATTTTCTTGAGACTCCAACCTTACAAACAATCATATATGAAGAAGAGTGGGGCCAAGAATCTCAAGCCCATATTTTATGGACCTTACATGATCATGTGTCAGGTAGGCGAGGTTTCTTATGAGCTAGAGCTTCCAGGGGGGAGAAATATTCACAACATGTTCCACATATCTTGCCTCAAGAAGGCGTTGGGACAATTCATTATCACATTAGAGGAGATTCTCCCATTGGATGAGGAGGGACAATTGGAATTGGTTCCAAGGGAGGTATTGGAGTTCCTAGAGTGGAAACTGAGGAGTAGGGTCATCAGAGAGTGTTTGATCATATGGAGAGGGCTTCCGGTAGAGGATTCCACTTGGGAGAGCGAGGAGGTGTTGCAACACCTTGGATTGGTATTTTGTGAGGACAAGCAATTTTGAGAAGGGAGGATTGTAATGTCCCTTTCCAAATAGGATCTCTAGAGAGGAGGCTTAATGGTCTAAACAACCCCTTTAGACTATAGCCAGGGCTAGAAAGGGGTAAACGGGGTTACTAGAGGTCACTCGAGGCAAGGGTGTTATAATGTGAAAGTGACATTGAGATAAAAGTGGTTAAAAGAACTTTTAATCCAACTTGAGCTAAAAATAGAGTCAATAGTGAAATAGGTTTATGGGAAACTATAAGAGAAGGTAAAGCGACCTAATTCATCATTATGAAGATTTTGACTTGTCATTGAGGATGAACAAAAACTTATTGAAAGGAGATCCTTTCCTTAAAATACATGCATTAAGACTCTCATCCAATCTCTTCCTCCTATGCCACCTGAAGCTTTGAACCTTTAGCACATGATACAATATTTGTAGCATACTTTTAGAATTGGATCCACAATAATAATATTAGTTCAGATCCATAACAATATTATAGGGTAGAATCCACAACTATCCTCAACATTCCTATGTAATAGGATCCACAACATCCTTGTGTGGTAGGATTCACAATACATCTAGACATATGATCTATAATTGATCTAGACTATTTTGAGAAAAAAATGAAGGTAGGAATATTGTTGAGTGAAAAATGTGTCGCATAAATTCTCAACGATTTAATGTCAACCAGGAGCTCGTAAGCTTAGAGGCACAACACAATATGTGCGAGGATTGAAGTTGTCTATTCTACACTACTAAAGAAAAGAACACAAAAAATGTAGGAAATACAAAATGACAAATTTATCAATTGACAACATAGGTGTACTGGCATCGGTGCATGGGGGCCCTTCCATCCTTATTAAGTACACCATAATATTAACCTACAAAATAGAGATCAAAATGGAAGCAAATCTTGTATTCAAAGGGTGATTACGTCAATTCAAACTATGAGCATTTCTGAGACTTCCTATATCTCCATCTATCTCTATCTCTCTCCATCTCCATATCTCTATCATATCCCCTTGAAAGGAGAAGTCTCTCCTATTTATATAGAGCATAAGAAACTACCCATTAATGGAGATCCACTATTTTCTCCCTAGATCCATAAAAATATCATATAGTTACAACCAAATGGCAAATGATGGGACACATATCCTCTTATACTTATCCAAATCTCCTTCCATATCTTGAAGGGAATTCGAGTTTGAGTATTGGAGGCCACATAGAGTGTCTTGGAAGCTTCCAAATCCACCTACACATGTCAACAAGCTCATTCTATTGTTGGGTATAAGTATAAGCATATTATTTTCTAAGGTTTAACCACAAATTCACTTAAAAATGTTAGAATTGATAAACTTTGGAAAAGCATAGTTAACCCAATGATGAGGTAAATGTATTGATGTGGAGGTGATATGAAGGTGAAATGGAAGTAATTGTGAAGGTTTTGGTGAATTAATGGGTGAAAATAAGGACCATTTTGAGACTCAACATGCCTAATGAAGATGTGCATGTCCTCATGCAATCACATTTACTTTGATACTCGAGCTTTTGGCCAAACTCATGATATCATTTACTTAATTTTTGCAAAGTGTTTTTTGATGAGCTGCAACTTGGTTGGTTCTTGTGTTTTCAACCACTATTTTGTTTTTTGCATTCAACTTTAATGTATGATCTTTGCATAATGTGATTTTTATTTCAGAGTATTTTTGTTGGAATGCGTCATGGTTGGTTCTTGTGTGACAACCATGAAGTTATTGTTGACATCCAATTAACTTTTAAATACTTTTGAAAAAGCCATTTATATGCTCATGTAATAGTGAATATATTTCAAGGTATGTGAGTTTTAGAATGTGATATATGAATATGGAAAAATATGAAAGTGACAAAGTATGTATGTAAATGTATCCCTCCCCCAAACTGATGGTTTTGGCGGTTGTGTGAGATGAGGAAAGGAAGTGAGGTTTTTCCAAAAATTATCATTCTCACTTTTAAAGGAATTAAATGGTTAAAAGTTAGAAAATATCATACCCAAACTTACCCTTTCAAAAATGGATGAGAGTTGTGCAAGTGTGGCTGCAAAATTCTGTTCATAATCTTCTTTACTTGGTTGTGAAAATGGTGGATGAGATTGAAAAAAGTGAATCTTTTATTGTTGATGCATCTGCTGCTAAATCTGTTCAACGGATCTTATTTGAATGTTTGGAATCTGCTTTGTGGATCTTTCTCTTGCAGATGTTAGGAATCTATTGTTCTTTATTTGAAATTTGTTCTTGGATCTTCTGCTTGAATGTTAGGAATGGCTTCTTTGCTAAATGTGAAAATGTATAAGGCTTGGAAGGTATGCAAAATATAGAAGTTACATCCCCCCCCCAACCTTATGTATTGACTTGTCCTCCAGTCCTTGAAAATCTGAGAAAATGATGAAAGGAAAGATGCTGCATCTGCTATGAAATATGGGTCGTCAAGTCTTCAACGATTGATGGCACAAATCTTACTATCTGATTAAATGTGCTGGTGTCGAACATAGCAAGAAGTTGTTCACTTAGTGGCCATTAATGAATGACACTAGCCAACACGAGAGCTCCCAACATTGATTCCAATGGGAGTCAAATTTCCTAACACATCTTTGTAGGTATGAATAAGTTTGTTGTGGTGGAGTCACCTACAAGATCCAACGAACAAGGGATTTTAATGTACTCCCATTGTTCATTAGCAAGAGTACTTGCCATTAAAGGCATGCAAGCCTCTAGGTGTTTTTACAAAAATAATTAGACTCAAGGACTTTGAATCAATGGTGTATGGAAACAAGGTTTTATTGGCAAGTGTAGGAAAAGAGCTGAAAATGAATATGTAGGAGGGCCAAAAAGCTTGTAGATGAGCTTGGTTGGTTTAATTTATGGGTTAAGGTTGAAGAAAATGTAATGAAATGTATGGAGTGAAGTGTAATGGGAAATGGATAATGACTCTTTTTGGAATTATGGCATGCAATCTTTCAAATATAGTAATGGAATGGAAACTCTCAATGGAATGCAAACTTTCAAACATAGCAAATCTGCTTGTGAATTCTGTGAATTCTGAGTTTTACTAGTCTTTTGACCATCCACTTGGAGATGTCTAATTCAAGTGTGGATAGGTTTTCACCATGCTTGTACATTTAAGAACAAACTCAACTCTTCCAATTTTGCTAATCTGTCATGCAACATGTCAAGCGATTAAACTATTACAGGTACGAATTCATAATGATTTTAAAATTGCGTTTTATGATCATGGATTGGTTCTTTAAAATTTCTCATGAAATTAGTCTTGAAGACCAATTTTCGTCACAATGTAATATCCTCACTGATCACTTGATTAACTTGTAGCACATTGAAAAACTTGGTATAAAGAACATAAGTATGTTCAAAGAGAAATGGCCAATTTCTTAGTGATTCTTACGCTAAAATAGATGCCAAATGAAGCAGGGTTAAGAAAAGTGAGAGTATTCAATATTGACTCAGTCATGATATTAATATCAATCCATTAGTAAAGAAATAAGCATGAAAAGTAGAGTTACCTCCTGTTTTGTCCGGATGCTTACATGTGCATACTAGCTGACGATAGATATGGTGCATTGCTCTGTCATCGGTTTCAACATGCTCCACTCAAGTCACCTTTGAATAGCTATTGGGCATCTTTTGAATGCGACAACCAGATGATCTTCTTCGACATCTTATCATTGAAGAAGAATTCCTTCATAACTGTCTAGAGAGACATCAACAATAGCCCATATTGAGTCTGAATGTGGCTTGTAATATCTCATGAAGTAATTCTCCTGGGTAGGCACTAAAGAAGATGGTACTTGAAACTCTGCATGCATTACTTGCAAAGCACCATTGTAGTTGTCTGCCACGCCTGTTAATGAAATCATATCTTTGAGGGAGAAATTCGGCTGTGCCCATTAAATTGTTTTGGAGTTGATCCGGACTTAGTGAAGTCTGGCTATACATGCCTGATGATGTGGATCTCTCCATTATAGTGTTGGGGCGTAATTCCCTGTATTTGTGGCAGGTTGACACCATTATCATTAACACTCATGTATTGTGATTTTGAGCCATAGATTATCCCTCTTATCACGGGAGTTGCTAATACGGATCTGACCTGTGGCCAAAAAGCAATTCCAGCACCTTTCTCGCTATGTTGATGCGATCAATAGTTGAGGGAAAATCAGAAATAGGAAGAGCAATAGGTTACTATTTCTTTCAGGGGTAAGATTCCTTCGTCGGTAGAGCAGGCACTAATGGCACTACTGGCACTAATAGCACTATGAAAAGATGGGAGGTAGGGTTGGTTGGCCGGAGAAAGTTTGGAGTCCTACGCATACCTATGAAACCTCTAATAAGCGGGTTGGGTCGCAAAGCTAGGATCAAGAGTTCTATCTCTCCAAGAACAAGCCAGACCAAACCAATACTAGGATTAGATAGCGAACGCGCTTAGATACTCGATTTAAACCGGATAAGAGATTAGCCTAAAAAGTGATTGCAGTGAGCATCTCCTTATGCCCTCTTACGACTTGGAATAGCGTGATACTTTCCACTGACAGTTGTAATAACAAATCCCATTATCTCTGGCAGAAATCAAACATGGTTTCCATCATAAAATGACAAAACTACTATGTTTAAATTACCGGAGGTTAAGATTCTTTCCAGGAACCGTTCCCGAAAGATCTAGTGAGAATTTGACTCAACTTGGTGGTGGCATTTTTAGGCGACCTGGCGAATGAAGAAGGCCGGTGGATATTCATCTGCCAGCTATGGAAGTTTGGAAGGGGTGCAGAATGGGCATGGGTGTGCAACGTGGAGGCATGCAGAATGATCCGATCAAGACCAGATATGAAAGATACGACTAAGATAGGAAATCGCAGGAGACAACGGATCGAGTGATGTATCGATTCGGTCGAGATCGATTCGGAGGCGTATTTGGTTTATGCTGCTTTGCCACCTTCCATGGTGGAACATGTATTGGTAAGGAAGGGCGATGGGATAGAGATAAACTGCTTCGGATGGAGATCGACCACCCTTGAATTTGGATAAAGGTGCGAACCCAAGCCCTTGAGGAATTAGGAAATGAACTTCGGTTTACTAGAGCAAACTTGAGTTCTTGAACCCGGATGGATAATTTAATAAGCTCGTATGGCAAAACAAAGTATTTTTTTAGAAAATTTGTGTTTCAGAGCGTTTTTGGTTTCGATCGGAACAACCCCAGCTTTTAGAAAGAAGTGCAGAATCCACTTCACTTTCAGTGCCTTATTGCCTTCTAGAGAATAAACATGCTTATGCCTGCATTACTTTATGTCTGAAAGAAACCAACAAACAACTTACCTGGCTTTCACTAGCCTTGATAGACCGGCTCCATTACCTCAACTTAGATCTTGGAAGGCTCTGCTTCAGTGGGTTTTCGCTTAGACCAGTCGTATTTTTGAAGCCCTACGGACGCAGTGGATTTAGATCGGCCCACTTCCTGTGGCAACGAAAAGCACCAACAATCAGGTTTGACAAGCGTTTTCCAAAATCATTCAATCATTTTAACATTTTTTTATCAACAACTGTAGTCCATCATCAAGAAAGAATGAATTTGTTTTAAGAATTGTATATTTTTTTTAGGTGATCAATATCATTGTTTGAAAGATTTTCCGAAAACATTCTGATCACTTTTAACAGTTCATAAAGATTGTTTGAAATGCAAATGACCATGTTTTATCTAAAATGTTTTTTTAAGATGATTTTTCGCTTATTTACAAAATTCTTTATTGTCATATTGCAAATCAATTTTCCAGCAAAAGAATTTTTATTTGAAATAATTCGTGCGTAGGAAGAGAACATATTAATCTCTTGTTTTGTTTATTTATGCAGGTTAGCGTGGATGGATAAAAACACCATTAAAATCAGCGACAAAAATTCGCATTGTCTATACTTTGCCATTGAATTTATTCATGATGATTTTTTGAAAATAAGACTAAAATGACTAACACTTCGAACGATAACGAGCTCGTTTTATTGTCATAATTTATTCTATCTAACTTGTTTGAAGATCTTTTATTTCCTAAGTAAAAAAATGCTTCCGGTCAAAAGCCATCTATGGATTAAAAATTCAAAAATACTCACATCAAGATTTAAAATTCTTACCTAATTATTTGCAACGATGTGAGTAACCAGTCTTATTCTTGGAGTTGGTGCAAGGTTCTTTTGAAACCAAGGAAATCTTCATTGTGTTCTTGCTCTCCAAGAATTACCTATTTATCATCTTCAAATTCTTCATCAGGTAGATGGATTGAGTGAGAAATTGGGGGTTTTAAAAATTGAATTTGAAACTAGCTAAGCTAATTTTGAAAATAAAACACTCAAAACTTGAACTCCTTTATGAAGATCCTGTTGTCACCGGGTTTCACAAGTTAGTCCATGAAATAAAAATAACTCTTAAATTAATCTAAGTGTTGTATATGTAAGAAATGCTAAAACTTCATTTGAAGTTACATTCATAGATTCTTTATCACATATCAAAATTAATCTAGAATTGTTGTATATATATGAGAAATGCTAAAACTCCATTCGAAGTTACATTCATAGATTCCTTATCACATATCAACAACTTCTCTTCATTCAATCAAAACATAAAGCATTAAAACTAGTCTAGGGCATTCAAACTAATTTAGATATTGTAAATGCAAGAAAGACTAAACTCTTATTCAAGAGATGCATTCATAGTTTTCTTTACGTTCATCAACAACTTAACTAGTTCTAAAAACTTTAAAGCATAAACAACCAAATAGAAATGATTGATACCTTACTGTTGAAAGCATAGATTCATATTGAATTCTCATTCAAGAAATCATTCACAATATGAAAATCAATGTTCTAACAATTAGATATGAAAAGTAAACCTATCTAACTAAACTTCAATCCTAACTGTGCCTCCCAAACCTTGGCTCAAAATGTTGAGTGAAAAATGTGTGGCATAAATTCTCAACGATTTAACGTCAACCAGGAGCTCATAATCTTAAAGGCACAACACAATATGTGCGAGGGTTTGAAGTTGTCTATTCTAAACTTCTAAAGCAAAGAACATAAAGATGAAATAACATGAATATACAAATGACAAATTTTACCTACTATATACAACATATAGGTGTACTGGCATCAGTGCATGGGGCCCTTCCATCCTTCAGTGAGTACACCATAATCTTAACACAAAATAGAGATCAAAATGGAAGCATGTCTTGTATTCAAAGAATATGATTACATCAATTCAAACATGAGCATTTCCTGAACTTCCACCCTATATCTCCATCTATCTCTATCTTCCATTTCCCATATCTCATATATCATATCCCCCTTGAAAGGAGAAGTCTCTCCTATTTATATAAGAGCATAAAAAACTACCCCATTAATGGAAGTCCACTATTCTCTCCCTAGATCTATAAAAATCTCATATAGTTACAACCAAATGGCAAATGATGGGAACACATATCCTCTTTGACTTTATCAAATCTCCTTCCATATCTTGAGGGAATTCGATTTATCCAAATCTCCTTCCATATCTTGAAGGGAATTCGAATTTGAGTATTGGAGGCCACATAAGAGTGTCTTGGAAGCTTCCAAATCACCTACACATGTCAACAAACTCATTCTAATGGTTAGGTATAAGTATAAGTATATTATTTTCTAAAGTTTAACCACAAATTCACTTAAAAATGTTAAGAATTGATAAACTTTGGAAAAGCATAGTTTTAACCCAATAATGAGGTAAATGTAATGATGTGGAGGTGATATGAAGGCGAAATGGAAGTAATTGTGAAGGTTTTAGTGAATTAATGGAGTGAAAATAAGGACCATTTTGAGACTCAACAAATATAATAAGGAAATACATAGAGATATTGCAAGAAAAACAAAGATATAGTAACACATAATTTCTATTAATGAAGGAAATGTACATAAACTATAAAAATACACAGTGAATGAACTCACTAGAATGGTGGCAACTTATCTCTGAGAAGATATGTGAGAGCTATGCTCATTCACAAGAATATGTCTTTACAATGAGGCTCCATAGGATTTTTTAACATAAAGAATAAATGAGAAAACCCTAAAAATCCAAAACCCTAACCCTGGAAGATGAAACACCAAAAGGTTTGTGGGCCCCGATGGGGGTAGTTGATACGTCAACTTCTCGAGACAATAAATTTTTTCATATGATGTTCGTTTGGGGTGTTCGATACCTCATCGGAAATATATAGATGAGGAGTACAACTTGATTTTGGGTTTAGGTCATGTTGTTGAAAACTATTTCCCCCTAAAATTCCAAAAAAAATCATTTAAGGCATCAAAATGACCCCAGATGTTTGGGACCCAAAAAAATGTAAAAAATTGCCAAGGTAGAAAATTGTATTTTGAACCAGTGGAATAGGTGGGTGGCCATCGATATCCATCTGGATCATTCCTCCCCCCATGAAGAAATGGTCCCCATTGCATCAAGTTCATGTGGGAGATGGGAAATATTTTGTTGAATCTGAACCTTGGTAAGTTTATTTCCTTGGTGAAGAAGTTGTCCTTCTTAGCTTGTTGAAGGTTGTCATGAACCTGTTGCTCGAGGTGTCGGATCCGTTCAACCAATCTAGTTACATTATCTTCTTGAGTGTGAAAGGAATCTGTCGGTGAAGATGAAACATGAGGAGTTGTATCAATGGGGGCTAATGGTTGGAACCCTAAGCACACTTGAAAAGAGTTGTAGCTAATAGAGCTATGAAGGTATTTTTTATATATTGTCTTAATTGGGAATTTTATAGGAACTCCTATAGGTGAAGAAACAATATCTTTGTGCTCTTCTACAATCTTGTTGACCTTCTTTTGCTAGATAGAAAGGTCTTGAGTTGAGGCTGTAGTGGTCACATTGTCCTTCTATTTACCTTATGACTAGATCATGAAGAGGTTAAACTTTGAGGTATGAGAGATTACTTTACATCACTATTTTTTTGAGACAATAGTCAGAACTACCTCTAGTACTTGGTAGAGCTTACTCCCCATAGTAACAATGACACGATGGGGTCGAGACTCATAAACAACATGACACTTCCACACATATTGTTTTCCTAAAATAAAATCACATACTTCCAGTGGGGAAACATCACAAAATACCTCATCCTTGAAGGGATTGATGTTGTAGGACAAGTGACATTGTTGGTTGATGTGGATATCTCATCCCTAGAGAAGACACCCAATGTTGTATGGCTATAGGTGTGTTTTTGTCAGAAAATCCAACTAGTTGATGACCTCTACTGAGATGACATTATTTTGTCTTCCACTATCAACAATGAAATGAAGTGGGGTCCCCTTCACCCACATCTGTGAATGGAAGAGTCATTCCCTCTCCTCAAGATTATTTAGTTCTTCTAGTTGGATTGTTCTAGTCATGATGGTAGTGGTGAATTCTACATTGATGATCTAAATCAAAGTATGAGTTGGGTCTTGTCTCTTTTTATTTGAGCTAGGCCACCAATGATTGTTTTGAGTGGCATTCATCAGTGTTGGGCCAAGGGATTTTGTGGAAGTCACACCCCTTCCCAGTGTCCTTATTAATCTTCATGTTACCCTTATTTTCCTATAGAATATAGTGGTTATATTGATGTTGGTTTTACTGTGAGCTAGGGATTCCTTTACCATACTTTGGTTTTTTCATATTTTTAGACCCGAACCCCAGCTTATTCTTTTTGCACGATTTTGACATCATATCAATAAGTAGCTCCCAATGATGAGATGTCAAGAAACTCCATTTCAGTTTGGATTTACATGTACAAAGCGTCGTTGTATTTTAGAACCAGATGTCGCTGGGAGTCTTTGATTCCCAACTTTTTGTAAAAGGTATGGAAGGTATTTTTGAAATATGACATTGTTTGGCCCCTCTCCCAACGCAACGTGGTCCATCTCATGTACTAGTTGTCATAATTTACAACAGGGTAATATTTTTCCTTGATGGATCCATAAAAAAAATCCCAAGTGGGTTCCACCTCAAACATTCCAAACTCTGTTGAATTTTTCTCATAGTAAGTTTCCCACCAATTTTTGACATGGGGGATGGCCTTAAGGAGCACAAAGGTGATCTTTTCCCTATTGAGATAATTGTGGACAGAGAAATAAAAATCTATTATATTTAACCACTTTTACAAATAATATGCATCTATGTGACCTTCAAACACAGGAATATCAAAATTAACTTGTACCTTGAAAGGGATGGTGCTTCCAAAGTGGGTTTTTTTCTCAACAATTGTCGACGGATTTGGGAAAAAGATTCTAACATTTCGTCTCATTGTCATGTGAGGGACTCCTCGAGAAACATATTGATAGAATCTCCTTCTCCCTCATATCTCTTTTATTTTTCCATGGGAGGTGACTTGGGCTAGCGAGAGCGGATTTCCTCAAGAGAAACTAACTCGAGACCCAAATCTTTATATCCTGACCTCGTCGGGTACATGTACTAAGAAACGAAAAGGATAATCCAACTATAATAACACTGATCCAAATGATTTTGAGAATGAGATGAAGGAAGAAATATAATAAGTAAATACACAGAGACATTGCAACACACATAGAGATACAATAATACACAATTTCTATCAATGAAAGAAATGTACATAAACTGTAAAAATGCAAAGAGAATGAACTCACTAGAATGGTGGAAGCTTGTCTTTGAGAAGAGATGTGATGGCTACGGTTTCACAAGAATATGCATTTACAATGAGGCTCCAAAGACCTTTTTAACATAAAGCATAAATGATAAAACCCTAAAAATACAAAACCCTGACCCCAGAAGATGAAACGCCAAAAGGTTTTTTTGGAAACAATGGTGGTAGAGTATATGGCAACTTCCTAAGGGCGAAAATTTTTGCATACAATCTCCATTTGGGGCATTCGATAACTCATCCAAAAGGTATAGACGACGAGTACAAATTCAACTAGGGGTCAAGAAATATTATTAGCAACCCCTAGCCCCCCCAAAGTCCAAAAAACGTCATTTAGGGCATTAAAAAGGCCCTAGAAATTTGAGACCCGAAAATATGTAAAAAAATGCCAAGGTTGAAAACTGTATTTTGAGCCAATAGAATATATGGGTGGCCACCATTATCCATATGGATCAATAAAAATTCTCAGGTGATTATAATGTACAATTCGTCCTACTTGTTATTCAAATAACCAATGAAATATGAAAGAATGCAAATCAAAAGTATCTTCTGCCAAAATTGTTATTTGAACACAAAAAGGATTAATATAGGATAAGAAGGTACGTGAAAAGGGTATGGATTGCGCAAAATTACTGATAAAAATATGACATTCCTAGGGATTGTCAATAAGCACTATGACCATCTATTGCCTCTACTTCCATCGATTTATAATTCTTTCTTTTAAAACCAATAATAGATACATATTGGAGGAATCAAAAGACGATAAATTGATAGTAATAGAGTTAACACATAAGATTATTTATATTACCACATACTCTTATTCAAAAAATATATTTCTAAGCATTGGGAAACACCACAAGTAGATTACAACTAATTACCAATGAAGAGGACATGGTCTAGACTTTTCAGCAAGGAAACCATAAGAAGAGAGGTACTAACCAATGGATATACTATCAAGCCAACAATATATTCTTTGATTATTTCTCGATTGTCCATGGAAGGGTTCATTATAACAAATATTGATATGTCCTCTAAAAAGGGAATAATGCACTCAAACAAATCCATCACTCAAGCATTCACATTAATCGTGCATTAATCCCATGGAGATTTTTATAGAAGATTATATTGCATACAGGTAATTGTCTTAATGCATATTCAAGTATCATAGTGAGCCAATCATTGAGAGCTTCTACAGTCAATTTCAAGTGCCATTAGACAACAATGTTCATAGGTATGCATATTCAAGGAAAGTAGTCACATTTCTATTAGTGACAGTACATGCCTCTTACTCTACATTCTTCATCCTTTGTTACATATCCATTCCAATTAGGCACGAAAACACATTGGATCAACAATGCATTTCACAAGACACCTCTCCCAAGATTTTATTTTCTCTAGTTCCTAGTCTCACAGTGGCTCTTTGTTTTAGCAACTAGCCTCCAAAGTTATTGCTAGAGTAGCTCCTCCTCTATTGGCTGCTATTATTATGAAAAACACAACAACCCACCATGCACTTGATCTTTTCTGATAGACATTGAAATTTGCACAGTCTTACCTCAGAGTCATCATCTCAATGAGATGGAAAATGCTCTCAAGACACCATATACAAACAAGTGGTATACAAATTACCAAATGCACACAATAACAATCATAAATATGAACAATCCAGTTTCCTGCCTACGCTAATAATGCATTTACAAAGGATTAACAATGTGTAAATTACGTGATCATGAACCCTTCTCATGGGAGGGTTAGGTCCATATCAACTCTGATACCATGTAGACAGAGAAGAGAGTATACATGGTTTCCACACATGAAAAATTGTGGTCAAGTGTTCTATTAAGAAAAAATAATGTTAAACATATTTATACATCAAGATTTTCCTTAAAATATACACCTTATCTTAGCACACTAACAATCTGATTCATAGAATATCTCAACCACACACCAAAATATGATTCAACTAGTTGGAGAGAATGTCTCATATCCAGCTAGATCTAACAACCTTTTAAAACTTAGAATCAAAATACTCACATACAAGAAAAACTCAACACAAGACAAACTCTACCTCATATTGACTGATAATAATCACCACAACCTTTAGTATGATCAAGTATCACACATAAAACAGGTAAAAAATACTTATTTTATTTTAAAAATAGCAATAAATAATAAATTTAGTAACAAGTGAAAAAAATATTCTCACATTTTAAATTAATTTTAATAACATAATTTTTTATCATTTTAATAACATATTTTTTTACAAAGTGAGTACTCTTTTTTTTTCCTAATTTCATTGATTCCAAACATTATAATGACTTTTTTTGCAAATTGAATATTCTCTTTTCGGCTTATTAATCCCTTCCCTTTGGGTACAGGGAATAATAGTAATCGATTTTTCATTGTTTCATTAATATGACACAAAAACCAAACACTTTAACCAATTTTTTAAGTGTTTCATTCAAATTTCCAACCCGCATTTCGTTAATAGGCCTATGTTTGAAGCCTTATTTAGCCTCTTCCCAAGGCACACCCTCACCATATCTTGGCTTAAAAGCACTTTCAAGTGTATATTCTATAAGTAATATTGCAGAAGTCAATTAATACTAGAATTGTTTCTAACATTACTTCTTTGAATTAAATGTTATATCTTAGATATTTCTCCAATGTTTATTGGAATTCCCTTAGCTACCACCTATTGGAATTTGCTTAGCTTCCAACTTCTGGCACATTGCTTGTGTCTGATTGTTTGGTATTTTTCCCATGTGTTGCATGGGAAAGAAGAAAACAACCTTATCCTTCCACCATGCTTTTCTTACCTTGTATTCTTTGCAACCAAATGTTCAGGGCCAGGTTGTATTCTCTACCACAAAAATTATCCGCAAACATATGTTTCAATATCCTTTGGTGCTCCTTGTGGACAAAGATGAGAAGTGGGAGGATGCTTTATTGGAAAGAGTATCAAATTCGTCAAAGTAGTGGAAGCATTGTTTCCAACTGGTGTAAATAAAAAAGTATTTGAGGTTAATGAAGTTGTAGGGAGTGAGATGTTTCCAACAGCAGAGGCACGACCGCCTCCAGTTTTCGTTGGTTGAACGCCACCTCCAATGTCAAAATCATTCGTTGAGGTATTTTTGTTGTTTCTCTTCCGAGGACGGGACTAGAAATCATCTGGTTTCCCTGGAGTTACAAGACTAATATCCAAGCCACCAGATGCACCTGCAATAAACAAATAATATGAAGTTATTTTGAAGAACCATTGACAAATATCATCATTCTTGAAAATACAGATTTAAGATTAAATATCAACCAAAAAATAATTAGTACAGAAGAGATTTATGTGAAATTTAAACCAACAGTTCATCCAACAAATTATTAGATTTGTCTTGATCGATGTGACAGTTCATCCAACAAATTATTAGGACTCACTCGAGAATAGGCCATCCATCGTTCTCTAGAGGAAATAACTAGAACTAGGCTATAATGACGAAATATTTGTTTGCTCATAGTCGTTTCTTGTCTGGAAAATTGAATTTGTAAGAGATTATTCTTCTGTTTTACGAAAATCATGAAACAAACTATAAAATCTTTCGTTGCGTTATATTTTCTTGTCTTTATTGATTTTCATACTTTTTATTTACCTGGACTTCTCAGCCTACTTTTCTTGAAGTTCCTCTTTGTCTTTGGTTAGTATTTCCACTTCTCGTGGCATGATTTGAATCCTTTTTATGAATGTTTGATACACCGTGTGAAATTGCTCAAGATTTTCTATAAATTTTGAACTCTTAGCTCGGCTTTAAAAAAAAATTTGCAATTTTTACTGCAATTTTTAATACATTAGTTAATATTACATTGCAACGTTAGTTCATCTTGAAACATGTTTGTGGGATGGGTCAAGGAACTAGGGGTGTTTACAACAACTCCCACTTATCCATACATGACCTCCAGAGCATTTCCTTGGTCAAATTCGCTCACTGCCTAAAAATTACTTGGCACCAAAGTGGGAGCTCCCCCATAAGGAAAAACCATTGGTGAAAAATAAGGCACCAAATCTCCCCCATAAGGGAAAAACATTAGCTAAAAATTAACATATAATTTAATCTATTGAGAGAAGAGAATGTTATGGAAAAACAGATTGTTAAAAGATTTGATCTCTATACAAGTATGGTGACGTCCAATGAAGGGGATCCTCTTGATCAGATACATACTTCAACAATGATCAAATACACACCCCAACAATGACATTGTTTAAGGGGAAACCCTTGACAACCTTGGAGAGGTAAGGAAATGATAAACCCCATATGTACCCTCTATATCTTCCATAATATCTAGGCTAGGACCTGTGCTAAGGCCTGATGAATATAAGGAGAAACATAGTCAATTTATTTTGTTCAATCTATTGTTTCATTCTGAAACACCCACCTTTCTCTCTGCCTTCATTCTATTAGGTTTTTCCTTGTTCCTATTTTTGTTGGGGCTCAGCTAGTGAGTCATAAAAGCTAGCTCATCCATTTACTCATTCAATTAGATCATGGCCTATGCAGTGACAACAGTTTCAAAAGATGCAACTGCTTCTATTAAACTCACAACATTCTTGAACTTCTTTGCATCTCCTTCTTCCCATATCTCAAGAAAAGATTCTCTAATGTTGTGATGCAGGAGCATCTACGACGTCATGACGCAAGCCAGCGTGGAGGAAAGAGAAGAATAGCTGGACAACAACCGCGCATACCTTTTTGAATTTCTTTGAAAAGATTGTTGCGTCGTCGTTTGAATGAATGCATTCATATGAGCGCACTTGTAATGTGATCTAGATAAGAAGGCATTTAACAGTTTTAAATGCTGGTAGATAGGGTTAGATGTAGATTAGACAGTTTCATTTTCCAGGAGGGAAAACGAATATAGGCACCCTCCTTGTGTAATTGATTTATGATTCAGCATTTGCATAGAGAGCAGGAGAGAAAGAGCAAGCAGAGAATTTGTGAAGAAACCCCATGTACAGATTGAATTAATAGAAGAAAGCTCTTGATTCAATTCCATGGTTGTGTTTGAATTGTGTGTGTTGTTGATATTATTTTGTTGCATACTTGCTTCTCTTTATGCTTACCTTCTATATGCTTCTTATGTGATTGCATATCGGGTTCGAAACCTGAGGGAATGAGAAATGAGTTTCAATTGTTTCTCTATTTGAGCCAGGAGATTCCTGCATAGAGTGCAGTTGAATTCCTCCGCATAGAGTGCATTGAGGAGGCTCTACAGTTAAACTCTCATTCTCATTCAACCCGGAGTTGATTTGGATTATTCGCGCCGTGCAGGTGAGTGCAGGTTGAACCGAACTTCTAGTAGCAAGTCTGAGAAGGGAAAAGTCGGGTTGTTGTGACTGCGAGTGCATAGAGCCTGGAAATCTTCAATATCGTTGAAGGTTGGCGAAGGTCAAGGTCGAGCACAGGGAGCGTGCCCAAGGGAGCTCTGAAGGAGTCAGAGTTGCAGAAGCTCAAGAAAGATAGCGCCCTTACTTCTCGGTGGGAGCAGGCCCCAGTTAAGTTCATATAGAGCGAAGGTGGTAAAGCAGAGAACCCTTCAAGAGGAAGAGAATCGACGACTTGAAGCTGTGGAGTAAATCTTTCAGACCCCACAGACCGTCATATCGCGGAGGAGCTGCCAGGGAATTAACTCACAGGCACACGGAGGAGTTCGTTTGCCATTTCATATCGGCATATCGGGTTTGGCGAGTGCAAGAGTTGCATGCACGTCGAAATCGCGAGTCGCGATTTCCCAATTTAGTCGGAGCCGTCGATCAGGGAAGGGACGCGTGGCATCGGATCCCGGGAGAGTCGGGGTTCGACGCTCAACGATTGCAACAATAGGAACTTTGCGTCATGGATTCGCGATCCGTGAAATCCCGAAGTGACGTGGTCACGGGGGACCCAGAGAGCGAGTGGAGGACAGGTGGCGTGGTCACGAAGAATCGACCCCTCAACACTCAGGGTTTGTAATCACAAAAGGTCTACCTCACGGATAGCCTTTTCCTAAGAGGAAAACCCCTGACATGGAGCATTGACTGTTGACCCGTCGGCATTCGGGACTCGGCGTCTGAGTGGCACGAGATAGTGTTACGAGCCTCGCGACATCGTGAGAACCGATCTTCCGATTTGTGAAAGGGAGATCGCCGAGAAGTCTGTGGGTGAGAAACTCCCGAGGGAGTTGGAAGAGCATTGGCTCTTTGGGCCGGTGAGAAAGAGAAGGTCCTGGTGAGGGCGACCAGCTGCTGCTGCGAGAGCGGTCGACATCAAGTGGTATCAGAGCAGGTTGTTTTTGTTTTCTGAAACAGAAACAGAAGAAACATAATGCCGCCTAGGAGAGAAAGGCAGTCACCTGATCGTGAGGACAGGGATGCCCGAAGAAGGGGTAGGCCAGCAGGTAATGCTGAGATGGAGTGAGAGATGAGAGATATCCGAGCCAGACTTGAAG
The DNA here is from genome assembly GCA_010110895.2 of Picea sitchensis. Lineage (NCBI taxonomy): Eukaryota > Viridiplantae > Streptophyta > Pinopsida > Pinales > Pinaceae > Picea > Picea sitchensis. The sequence continues at coordinate 79,241 of SNQJ01S0014037.1, forward strand.
AAATAGAGACCACCCAGAGACGTGGTGCTGCTGCAGCAGAGTTCAGTGATCTCGAGATTGAAGAGGAGGCTGGACATGCTGAAGAAGAAGTCACGGCAGAGGATGCCTCG